>VCRD01004385.1:30388-45087 GCA_006783055.1 Trinorchestia longiramus
ATGTAACACATGGACTGTACGGTAGACATGTAACACATGTACTGTACGGTAGACATGTAACACATGGACTGTACGGTAGACATGTTGGCATTCATTATAGGAATAGCCTTAAAATATGCATGTACTGTATGTAGCAATTACACACATACATGAATGCACATATATAATCTTTGTGTTTGAAGTAGAGTGAATATGTCCCATCTTCATCATGCACTTCATATCATATGCAACATGAATAATTTGATAATAATTGGTAGTGTTTCCTTTACGTGCATACGATTATTCATGGATATCCAGACTGTAAACTCATTTACTCTTAAACAATCTAATGAATGAATTTGGTAAGTTCCAAAAATAAAAGCGTTGAGTTAAAATTGAGATTGATGATTCTGATGAGGTATTTGTCAAGTTGATTTTCAAATTCTTGTTGTGTTGCTTAGGGGATGTCTCTTGTTTTTCTGTTCTTTTTGGCAGTTGTTTGTTTACTTCTCCAAGTTTATTTTTATCTTTATATGCATAAAGATAATATGAAGCATATATACAGCCCTGTATCTGAACTTCCACTACTCTTGATTACTGTTCTATAAAATTGCCTTCGTTCATGAATCAAATTAATTGTTAAGGAGGTATTAAAACAACTTTACATTTAAGTTTAAATTAGGGTTAGGACAATCATAAGAAATGGCGTTAAGCTCAATGAAATACACCCCGGATGAAGGCTCGTGCGTGGTTCATGCATCGCCGTGTGTTTCCAGCCCCTCAATATCATTTCAAATTTAACACGTTTGTTGCGATGCGACCCACCGGTGGGTCACTCAGGTTAGGTCCTGTAATTTTTTCCAAGCTTTCTAGTGACTGTATGTACAAAGTAAAGATTTGTACCAGCTAGGCAATCGCAACAAACGTGTTAATTTCCACAGACATTCATCTGCCTTACACTTCAACCATTACCTTTGCACTGAATGCACAACAGTAAGAGAAAACGTTCATTCCCGAAATTGTTTCCATTTGGGAAAATTTCTGAACATAGAACCTCAGTTTCTGATGACATCAGGGCTGCGTGAATGGAGAGTTAATCCAACCGCTGACGCATGCAGCGTTCATGCATGCAGCAACCACGATCGACTTTATTACACGTTCGATATCGACCACCGCCTATTAGTTAATCATCTTAGTTAAAAAGAAACTACATCCTTCGTGTTTTTTTAAGTTAGTGCTTAACTGAAAAGCCGATGCTTAGTCTTTGAATTGATAAAGCAGAGCCTGAATATTTAACTCCTGGACCCTCCATCACTCAAAACGTCTCCCTTGAAGTCCGGCCCTACCAGTTCAGTTACGTGCAATTTGCGGCCGCTGCTCTCAAGCTAATTGGCCTTCGTGGGGGAGATTCTGTCGGCGCCAAACCTCAATATCTTCGCGTGCATTTTCCAGAACTTTGTGCTCTTTTATTGGTGTGTGAGCGAGAATGACTAATGAAAATACCCACTGTTTTCAAATTTTCCGTTTTTTTTTTGCGATGAATGTTGAACCACGACAACAAGCGTTGAACCTCAAGTCAAAATTCAGTCAGGTGTTGTTCATGTAGTGTGCTACGTTGATAAGGAACAGCTCGACTACTACCGTACAGTTAACATGAGTTCAAACGCCCGTGTGGTACGTGTACTGCATTAGGCAGTGAATGTTGTGTAGGACTCATGTATGCTCACATGCCAGTAGAAGTGTCCTCTCCACACGCACGGCATTCTTACATCAATCCTGGGTCTGTCTTACCAATCCCAATGCATGCAATCAAGCAGCCTCGATAGCTATTCGATCATGAATGGACACTAACTCAAAGGGCGCTTTCCTTAAAAATCTTTTAAAATGCCCTTTACTTTCCCTATCATAAGTACCAGATTTAGATGAGAACCAGAACACAATTGAGGCTTTAAAATGAGCAAGAAATAGAAACGTCGAGGTGAGGTCTGATTGAATCATCGCGTGAGGCCTCTATGTCCATTGCTCTAGGTTCATATGTAATTAAGTATAGTTAAGTGAGGTGAAATAGTCTACATATGGTGTACTAAAAATCCATAAATGGAAGTAATAAGTGAAGTAGCCTCTGTTTCTTAAATCTGGTTCAAATAAAAATCTGGAAAAACTCAATTAATTTAATGTAATAGAAATATAGTTACAATAGTATTTACAAAGCGCGGCTCATTTTACAATTTATGAAGTTAAAGATCATTGTAAAAAGTTGTTCGAAAACTGACAAGATTTACGGAAACAACTCAGAAATCAAATCTTAGTTACATTACTGAAATTAATGTTTTCCTTATAGAAAGAATAGTTAACCTAGCGTAACTATTTGATTACGATTAAAAAGTACACAAGTGAACGAAGCTGTTTTAATTATGACGTTTAGGTACGTGTATGGTTTGTGTGGATGCTTTCTTCATACTTGTACTGTAGTACAGTAGAACAACAGAAGCTTCATAAGATCAATCAGAGAAGAAGGATTCCTAGCATCTTGCTTCCGTACACAGTTACTAGATATTAGTTAGACTAGCCGTATGCAGGGACTTAAACATCTGAACAATATAAGAAACAATATAATAATTTGTTTATTAATATGTGATAATGGAAAAAAGTGCATATAATTTAGACAGTCGTGTAAAAACATTAAGAACCTAGAGATAACTTTTGAAAATAGGTGATTATGTGCTCCCAAAATATAGAACAATACCACCGATATGCAAAGAATTTTAACAGTTTTTCAATAAGTCAGAATATTAAAAAATTCAGCACGTAGACAATACTGACAGAATATTGACTCAGATAGAGTAAAATGTACCAATCCCAACAAAATGTAAATAATGTAAGGTATAATCAATAACTAAACTAATACGTAGTAAATGTCACAAATATCACCACACTACCAAGTAAATCAATCACAGTTTGTGCTCTACCAAGTAAATCAATCACAGTTAGTGCTCTACCAAGTAAATCGATCACAGTTAGTGCTCTACCAAGTAAATCAATCACAGTTAGTGCTCTACCAAGTAAATCAATCACAGTTAGTGCTCTACCAAGTAAATCGATCACAGTTAGTGCTCTACTAAGTAAATCAATCACAGTTAGTGCTCTACCAAGTAAATCAATCACAGTTAGTGCTCTACCAAGTAAATCAATCACAGTTAGTGCTCTACCAAGTAAATCAATCACAGTTAGTGCTCTACCAAGTAAATCAATCACAGTTAGTGTTGTACCAAGTAAATCAATCACAGTTAGTGCTCTACCAAGTAAATCAATCACAGTTAGTGCTCTACCAAGTAAAGTTGCCTGCCAAAAGCAGAACTTCTCACTTATAACTGCAGTTGTCCGTGTCCTTTCTCTCGGTTTTGTTTTAAATTGTTGTGCCGCATATCAACATTGTACAAACAAGTTTAGTTAAATTGTGAACTAATTTAAGCAACATAATTCTCTTTGTAATGTTTCCCGTGTATTTACTTGTATTCATTGGGTTTTCTTAACTCTCGTAGGTGTCACAGTTATTTTTTAACATGCATGTAAATCTTGCAAGTTTTGAATGCAATTGTTTCTCTTGCTGGTTTTAGCCGACCCAGGAGTACAGTATGACAACCGCATCTTCTCCTAAAAATCCTTGTGTAATCGACAAGAGATTAAGAAACAGTCCTTCTTATCCTCCTCTGTTCATTATTCTTCATGCAGTATAAGTAATTGGCCCCAACGTCTCGATCTAACGTGGACTGGATGTGGTAGCGACATGAAAACACGATTTCTGGTCCAATATAGATTTTTCAATTAAAATTATTTACATAATATTTCAATAATGATGGTATCTTTAGTAAATACTGCTTGAGGATAATTTATGAATCATGATTAATCAGGCTAACTGTCGTTAGAGTAAGAGAATCGGTTTCCCAAAGCGACAAGTTCATATACCAAACTTTTGAAGCCTTAAAGCCGAATGCGAGTCGATCAGAAGTCCAAATGAAGATAATGTGGTTGAAAGAGACTAGCAATAGATGAAAGGTATAAACAAGTACACTGTTCCTAGTGAAAACTTCAAAGCTCGTTGAAAACGACCGAAATCTAGTGTTAGCAGCTATGCTTAAGATGAGAATAGATCTCCTGGTAACTAGACCTAAAGGTATCAGTATTTAAGATAAGCAAAAGAAAACTACGTCCTGAAGTCGCAAAAGGAAGGACATTGATGAATCACCTGTACGGAGAGAGATCTGCACCAGCCAGCGTGTTGGATATGCTTTCTGTTGATAAGCAAGTGTTGATAAAAACGATGAAGAGCTGTCAAACGCCACAAACTTACTCCGGTTATCATTTAGACTGCCTTGATATCTTAATGCTCCTCTGGGCTTTGGAGAAAATTTTTTTTAAAAATAATGAGGAAGTTTATACGTTGTTACAATATGGCAAGCTGTTCTTTAAGTTGATTCTCATTTCAAAATCTCTCGTTTCACGTTTCGAAAAGATGAAGTTCCCTTCAAAAACGATCGAACTGTCCATGAGTGACATTAACAAAACTTAGTGCGTTCAGTTCGGGAAATTTCAGCCCTAGACACCGACATTATGAACTCTAAAATCTAGTGAATTTCCTAGGCCTGACTTCAGCCAAAATTGGTTTCATTTAAGAGCTGCTTGGCCGAGTATTGAAACAATATAATGGAAAAATCTTTGCGAGTCAATGATTTATCTTTGAGTTATCTCAAGACTTTGTTGCTTCATTTCCATCGACAGAAAGTATTTTGAAAAATAAATCGATTGGTACAACGTCCACTATTTTTCTTTAGTGCATGCTTTACATCATAAACTTTTAAATGCAGTTGCACGACAACTAAATTTTATTCATGGCCATGCTTCACCGTCCACTTTGTATAAGCGCGCTAAAAATAAACACCTGAAGTTGTGTGCTGGTGAGGTCTTTCTTTGTGAGCTAATTGTTACATATTCGTGGCTGCTGCATTACTGTTCACCTCACACGGAGACTGCAAGCAATTTTATGGGGCAGCTTCGCAAATTGTTCAGGTCTGCGTTAGCAAAATGATCAATTGATTTATGTGAGACACACTGGAGTTGCACGCTGACAACTAACAGAGTAATTTTGGTAAATAGGCAAGTTCTGTAAGTTAGACTGTCCATTAATTGCAGGCTTTATGCATAGCAAGTCTTATAACTGTTATTTCAATCCATATGCTGTATTTGCTACACTCCTACCTTCCATGTGTTTCTAAAAATGATGATTGCTCTAAATAATATGATCCAATACAGAAACAACTAAATTATGACATACGAACTAATTTGTGTGCTGCAAACTACTTATTTACTTCATACAGAGATCTGAATTACAGCATGATACGATAGATTAAACTATTCTATTTCCATGATGCAGAATGACTTCACTACGCGTTGACATGAAACAAGCTGGAAAGCAGTACGACGCTGCCATCGACTGCTTGCACTATAATAAACGATCAATTGGGACTAAGCATTGCAAATGATCCTTACGCTATTGAGACACCTCACCTGGATGAGATTGAGAGAATAAAACTGCTTTTTATCTACGATGCATTGTGTTCAATTTCAACTTGGTGATAAACTAATGCATTGTACTTTCGTTGATGAACATGTCAGGCAACGTGCATTTTCTGGTTGTAAAAGCTTTTGGAAGATAATAATGAACTCATTTAACTCGATGGAATCCTCATACATAACCTAGCTTTGCAACCTAATTGCTAGTATATGCTGCACTCGAGTTCCACAATGGAAGTAACAAAAAGCGAAATTATAGACTTGGAGTCGGTTTCCTTGCAGCTGTTCTTCCCTGTGTGGTATAGTTTTTCACTAGCAATTACTATTTTGCGCACTCTAACGAAAATTATGGCCGGCATCGGGGAGTTTTATTGACTTAGAGCTGGCATTCGTAATTTCCTTGAGTAACGACATGAAGAATTACTCAGCTAATCATTCCTTTTGCTGTGTGAATAAATGCAAGTTTAGTTTGCGTAACATGAGATCTTGTCGCTGCTTTGAATGTTGATAAGAGATAAATTGTTCGTAATCTGTGAAGCCACCACAGACTGAGCTGGAGGCGAGCTTCGTGTGCGTTGCTACGTCCTGGAGCAGCTCGTATTTCATACACGGAAAATAAATTGTTGGTGCCTTCAGGTTCATTTTGAGGCCCATTCAGTAGACGTGATGTCTTAACTCTAAACAGTAAAGTTACAAGCTAGTCACAGTCGTGATCGCAGGGTAAAGTCCGCTAGTTTTTACTTTGAATTCTCATCAAAAAAGTTCACCGTCTGCGATACTTGTTTTGGTCTACTAAACAACATATTTGAGAAGCAGCAGAGCGAAGACTTCATGCATCAACTGATCTTGTTTAATCGACTCAATTTTTTATGGACGCATTCTATTCTGGCACGATGAAATTCCTCATAAAATTGATAAATATCGTAGTCTACATGGTCCTAAAGAAACTTTTGAGCGTATATCAGTACCAAAATTTACTAGATCGTTGATAATGTGTCTAACACTCAATATTTTTTATGATTGAAATAAGCGGATTAGGTACTTCAAGAGCTATTATATTTTTTAGATCCGTACCCTACTTTCAACAAGACTGCATCTAAGCTTTAAATTTTCTGCTGGTGAATGAGCTCTTTTCTCATCTGAAAAGTTCACCATGAATCTGGCTGACAAGTTAAGATAACTAACAGCCTTTAAGCCGCAGCAGGATAACTACAACAGTTTAGGCCGGAGTCGTGTACCCTAAAGAAACTCTTAAACCTCAGATGACTGCAAACTCAGTCTCTGAAGTACGGAAATCTTTAGTGTAGCTCTTCAAAATTCGTATAACTGCTCTGTATCTAATTTGAACTGTGTATTGAAAGACCAAGGCCTAACCATGAATATTAGAGACAGAGTCAGACGAGTTATATTGTGCAGACTCATCACGGAATATAATCACGAGGTATGATTCATGTTCCTCAAAGTTCTAAACTTGAAGCGATGGATTTAAATAATCAGTGCATTTAGGAATTAAATTATGTTAAAAAAATTAGTAGTACGGGCTTGTGTAAGGGTAAATCCTGCTATCAAAAAAGATTGAGGTGATAATGCAGGTAAAGTGTCCATTTTGTGCAGCGGAATCTCTCGAAATTAACCGAGACTTCGAATGCAGGAAGCAGCTACGCAAGATGCAGACAGAATAACAAGAAAATTTCGTACATGAGAAGGTCTGTCAGATTGTTCCTCATAAGAGAGAAGAATTAACCGAATTAAATTGCAATCGGAAGACTGATATGAAACTGTAATTAAATTGCAATCGGAAGACTGATATGAAACTGTGTGCTGATGTGGTGTACATAGCATGAGAGATACACGTAGCTCTGATTGCACAAGTCGGATTCTGTCAGATGCGTCTACCGATATTTTTAACGGGTGTTAGTGAGAAATTAGTTCACGTTGAACTAAAAATTGTAATCATAAATTCATTGTTGAAAAAATATGGTAAGTCATGATTAGATTAATTAAAATACGTTAATTATGGTAATTAATAATGCTTCAATGAATCGAAAATTTAACCTTATGCACCATTTATCAATATATCAAGTATATATAGTCAAAATTGAAAACTGAAGGGACCTTCTAGTAGCGACGTGCAAAAGCAACTTGGTAATATCACAGGTTTTCTGACCGGGGCACTCCAGCGGGGGAAGAAACCAGGTTTTTGTACATAATGCTGTGTTGCTTCACCGGCTACACAAAACACCTACCTTCTAATTAATAATAAATTATTTGTCAGAAATAAATTTGTGGGTCTTTTAAGGGAACGTTCTGGGTTAAGATTTTATGTTAATGTGTGCCAAATAATATAGACGTTAGCTAACATATTTTATGATTGAAAATATTCCTAATTATGGGGAAATTAATGCTCTTAGCGATACTAACCTGCATGTAGCTTGCTTCCTCTCCATAATTGATGTACATTAAATTCTAGCTACTGAAATACTCCTTTTTTTTGTTCTGTTTAGATCAAGAAGAATTCAAAGTGTAAGAAATACTTTGATTAACGCCTTCCCAACAATTTTTTTGTTAAAAACGTTTCTTTTTCAGACTAATTTTTTTTATTTTGGTTCTATATAGAACTTTTTGGTTCATGGCTTACAAAGGCTTAATATCGACGAGTATATACGTATGTAGCTGGTTTTTGAAGGTAAAGTGTTAGACGAGTATACTTGTCGACGACTGAAAAAAGAACATTTTGTGAAAACGTGTATACAGGTTTCTGCCGGGGAAGAGGTTAAACTAAAAAGTATATATTTAATATAACTACTATAATTTACCTAGAGTAATTTAACCCTTCTACTTGCTATTGATTAATAGTTGGTAATTGAAAATTTAGTTTTGTTGCATTTTGTAACTGAAATTCACATTAAATGACTTAGAAATTGTATATTTAATTCGTACCTGTGTGCGTCTTTTCTTTCGTATTCAATAAATGAACTCAACATTGGAAATTTGCTGCTGAGAAGATTTGAACAATCGGCCTGATTCCAAATCATTTAATACAATTATTATCAGGCTTTATTTAACTGAAACATAACTTGATAGTCAGCTATTTAATGCATCATACTTTATTAGAATAGATTCACTCCTGTACAACACAGAGGACACTCACAGCTGCCAGAATTATTAGTTAATTAGGTAATTAGGTATTATTAGTTTAGTAATATATTATTTTATTAGTTTAGTATTAGTTTATAAGGTACAGTAGTGAACTCGGTGGTGCATCCAAATTAAGGAACATTAGGTTATGGTCCAGGATGATATGGAATATGATAAGGATTATTTCAATCTTTGAAGGGAGTTCTAGCGCTGTCTACTGTGCACAGATTTGTGTTTCAAAGTCGTTAGATTCATGAAAATAAATTACGGAAATTATATGGCATTTCAAGAAAAATTGTAGCGCACAACGCTTCTCAAGTCGTTCATTTGTTATCATAATTCTTCACTGAAGAACATGTGCAGAAAATTAGAGAACAAATTCAAAATTTGTTCTAGATTGAACCTGGCGTTGGTTTAATGGAAAATTTAATTCCTGTATAAGGTTATATACAAACATGTATGCGCCGCCATCTCCGTCTCTATTAGTCTATAAATATAATTTGAATTTAAGATTTTAAAATTTTAAGATAGAAACAACAGTTAATTTTTCGGACGGCATTCGATATCTTTTACGAGGATCGAAAACCTGAGAAAATTTTCCTATGTTACAGTCGTTACTTCATTTGAAAATTTGACGTATATTTATTCGTAATTGCAACTGGTTAACCAAACCGTAACGATAACAGACAGAGATCGTGACAACCGCAACTCGTGACAACCAGCAGCAACTCGTGCAAATGATCAACAAACTATGATAATGGTAAAGAAAATTCAAAGCTATTTATGATAACTATTGCTCATCGAATGAAGTGGCAAATCCTTGTGAGGAAAAAACAATTTTCTAATTGTATTTTTTCTTGCGTGGAAGTTCTAAGAACCAAAGAGAAAATTTTCTTTGTGTGTCTGGTAAACGCATATTTGTACAAGTATTCCTACTTTAACCAATTCTGTCTTACGACTCCCGTGAGCTTAGATGCTAAATTATAGCTGAACCAATGACATGTAAGTACATTTCCTATTTAATATGGAGTGTCCATAACATAATCTGTATTTGATGTTTCTCGTCATCCTTCATGACACACAAAATCTGCTGTTGACGAAGAAATATTCATGCAATTAAGTTAAATAATTGTGTACGAGTTAAATGATCTCCAGTCTGCGGACAAAAGTCACTATATTTCAATACTACAGCCAGTGCAGTGACCTCCAGTACGACAGCGTGCCAGTTAATTAGTTTGTGGATGATGTGCGTGGCATGTATTGGCTATTTAGCTTCCTGTTTGGTGATGATTTATTGTATCATCTTCAGCTGTAAATGACCCCTCACACTGCGTTCACCAACCACAAAGGATGTGGCCATTTTTAGTTAATGACAAGCTTTTGAATTTGAAAGCTGATACCGGAGAGTGAAGACCTTTAGTATAGGAAGGCGACGTCAGTGATCCTGCTGCGTTGTTGCCAGATGGAAACCGGCACATCGTGATGTGTGTCTTGCGAATATGTAAGCACGCCGTCGAGTCCCTAAGTCGTGACTAAATGCCTGCCTAAGTCGTGACTAAATGCCTCCCTAAGTCGTGACTAAATGCCTCCCTGAGTCGTGACTAAATGCCTCACTCCAGTTCTATTTCCTCGGAATGACTATACACGCGATGTCATTTTCGCAAGCGCCTCGCTCTTTCCTAAGTCGTGACTAAATGCCTCCGTGCAGCTAATTTTCTCCCAATAAATTGACGTACGAAGCCATTTGTTGAAAGAAACTTGTTCGCCGTCGTAAGTCAGTTAGCATGAGTCTGTGTGAATGTAGCGCTCAAAGTTATGTGCTTTATAAGGCACGCAAAACCACGTCTTCTTAAACAGATTCAACACTACGGTGAACAACATACGTTCATAGAACACACATTTTTTCTAACACTTTTTTACAGTGCTCGGATATACTGCGATTAATGTATTTGTATCATTATCATTATTTTTTTAACGTTAAGCTAATGAAATAGCTGTAACAATTTAGGATCTAGCTTAGTTTGACGATGCTTGTTTCACACCTAGTGATAATATTTGCATCTTTCCATTCACGAATGCAGTGAAGTTCTAATATAGACAAAAACGCCTTATTTTCAGAGGACAAGCTTTTCATTCTTCAATGTAAAAAGTTTGCCGTAGTGAAGCATAGTGTATTAGGTAAACAAATTTTGTAAAATAAAAACAAGCGATGGTCGTACTCAGACACGTACTAAGTTATGTTGCCGCGCTCTGTACCTACTGTGTGTCGCAGTTTGTTGAATTTTATCTATTGTTCAATGTATATTCGAAAGGCATGATGAAGTTTGACATCCAGGAACGTGAAAATTATCACACAATTTTAAATAAACGACAATTCATGGAACCTTTTTTCACTTCATTGTAGTGAAATCATAACGCCTATACTTGATAGCACTATTACTACGGATACTATAGAAAGCATATAGATGTGTTGAAAGGGAAACAATATTGAGAAATTGGTGCTAAATACTTATGATAGTACATAGTTTCGTAAAATGTGAGTTCTGTCTTGAGGTTAAGGGCGCAGTTTAGTTACATGAGCGCTGTTCGTACGCATTAACTGTGCTTCAATATATGATAGAGAACAAGCATGCAGACCTAAAGCATTAATCTGCCAGAATAAAATCTCAGTATCTGAAGTAAACAATTGAATAACTCACTAAAATTAAGGCTAGGTAGCTTACGAAAGTATTAATATAATAACATGATAGGTTTTCATGGAAAGCGAGCGAAGAACCAGCGGCCTGCGTAAGTGAAGCAGCACAGAGTCGTCGGATGACGTTAGAGACCTGAGCAAGACAGGATCGATCACAGGGCAGATCAAAGGCATGAATTGGGTCTGGACTCAGAAAAAGTGAGCACGGATTCGTTTGATCGACGATTGATCCATGAGCTCTGCCACCGCTACTGGGCTTTGCAAAGTTAGTGAGGTTGTTGACTTGTTATGTTTGGTGGCGTAAGTACTTTTACAAGTTGCGCCAAGTGATTTAGGTGTACAGTACATCAGTGCTTGTACATGAAGCTCTTTTTTACATGAAGAATGCAACAAAATTCATTCGCAGTATAGGAGTTCGTGATTCTGGTTTTGAAGTGCGCAGACACTTTATATCGGTACATGTTAACATGAATTCATTGTTACTTTTAATGAAAAACAAATGATACAGTCCGATTGTGGAAGAAAGTGACAGCGAATAAACTTCACTGTATTTGTAAGAATCAGAAATTTATTGCACATGTGTGACGAAAAATAATGATAACAAATTAATATAATTTCATTCACCACCGTTTCTTTTTTCTTTATTGTCTGTTGTTTGATATTTTATCGAAAATTTTCGAAGTTGATTCCAGGGAAATCAACCTTTCCGGAGAAAAAAGTGCTGAAATGAAATAATTTAACTGAAACAACACTGTCCAATTACACTCACGTTCAGGAATGCAAAAATAAGATTGTACTTGAATTTACTCACTACGTTTAAAAAAAAATATATATCTACACACTTCTAAGATGATTAAAAGTGTACTTCAAGATCACTGCACATCATACAGAGGATCGAAATAAAATGAAGGGACTAGCCAAATATTTCAATAATTTAAGCTGCATTCCCACTAAATAATTTAAGAGAGAAAAACTTAATGTTTTCACTAGGAGTATGTTGAAGTTTAGGAATGTTCAGGGCTTCTATTTTCGGAATAAGTTTTTCGAATAAATAATTATAATTAACAATAATTTTTCTAATAATTTGCTGTATTCTAATAAATACAATTTGATGGTAAAGCCATAGGAATTGGGAAAATGATCCAAGATGGAAGTTTTGATATTCATGAGCATTTAATCGTTGTTTGTGTGGCATTTAAGTCACGCCAATGTGAGTTATTAAGAGACCTACATTCTCTTCTCATACATTTAAAGGGTAAATGACATTAGCCCTGTCTGGAATAATGCTTAATATTATTGCTTAAGAGGAAACTTTACGATTTGTATTGTATGTACGAATTTTAATTCCCGTGTCATTATCTGTTGTTTTAATAAACGTTTTTATGTTTCTAAAAGCCCTTTCATCCATTTGATGATTTGGATGTACTTAGTTTCCATAAAATGTATTAATATATCAAATATTGTTTCGTCTTGGAATTCGGTTTACAGACGTTTGTTTTTTTAAATACTTGTTTATTAATAAACGTTTGACTTCAAGTATGTCAATAGTTTTAAAATTTGTTGAGGTGATTTTTTGGGGAAGCATCTTCGCTAATGCTTGTTATTTTAAATTATTTCATTCTTCTAATGCAAAATTTCTTCATAAAAAGATTGTATAGAATTTTCCATACACTCTAGTATTGAAATAACGGTGATTGGTTGTATATATTCCAGGCGAGAAAAAAATACTTGTTGCAATGACATTGGCATAAACTATTTTTTTTTCTTTCTTTTAAGGTCAACATTTACTCGAGAGCAGCTTATATCTTTCTTCAACCACTGCCGGATTTCATGTTAACATTTTTCAAGTTTCAGTTAAATTTCGATTGCTCCCGAAGGTCCGTTCTGAAAACTAGGTTCTGACTTCACTACACATGTCACCTGAATGCACCACATGTGCTCTAATTGCATAACACTGATTACTCGATATTTAATCCTTTAGCGACGAAAAGGACCATACGGTCCTCTTTTGCGGTCTTTGGGAGAATTGTTCTAATAATTAAACAGTGAGCAATATGAGGTTGCTACTAGGTTTGAACGTGGCGGCATGTTACAGCGTCGTTCTTTCGGCTGCCTGGCTCTCAGCGTGCTTCATTGCATCAGTGTACAGACGGTCTTTGTGAGCTTAAAAGTAGAAACTAGAAAAAGAAATTGGTCGCTAAAGGGTTAACACTATGAGCATTTAAATTTCTGTATATATGCATAGGATTAACTTTGGCAGACATTTAAAAAGGAGGTCGAACAAGGAAATCTCTGAGGTTGTCGGTACTCATTCAAACTCAAAAAATGGAAAAGAAAGAAACTACATTAAAAAAACCTTGAGCTGGCATCAATTTTTGTACTTAGCCTGAAAGTGATTCTGCATTCCGGTCAGATATCCACGAAGCCTTATTATGTTATTTTTTCAATAGAATATACCATTTAAGTGTCTACCTTCGAGTTCTGATAAATTACCTTCCTGGGACGGGTTGATTATCGCATCTAACTTGGTTTGTTTGGTGTTTGTTCTGTTACATACGTAAATTGACTAGTAAAAACGTAATGCCATTGGAATAAGAACAACATCTTTGTGACAATAAAAATTTCGTTACTACTCTTTTTATCTTGAGGGTAGGCCACTCATCGTGCTGAAGATAACTCGTCCAGCACTAAAGAAGCTTCCACCGTGACCTGTTCAGGCCCTAACCCTTGCAACGGGAAGTCCAGAACAGGTCACCACCGTATGGCTCTCGTAAATGTTTGGTCCATGACTCCACGTATGGTGCGTGGAATTCCAGCAGAAGATGAGAGCTCCTTCTCAAGGCCAACGAACATCTAAAGCGAACGAAAACTAAAAACTCCGTTATTCCCTTAGATATATTTAAAGAGTTTAAGTGCCTGCAGCTGGATCGTTGCTCGTAACATTGGACTTGTAAAATGATACACGTATTTAGATTAAAATTTTCGCTGGTTGCGACCCCATCTGCTTACAGCGAGTTTTGAACACAGGTAAATGTTTTAAAATTGATTACAGTAATTTTTACACATGTTCATCACTTCTTTGTGACATCAGTGAGCTATACTAGATTTACTCTTCAACTACTGACAAAATTGTTAGAAGTGTAGTAGATGTAGCATGTAGGCTTGTCAAGTGTAAGAAGTGTAGTAGATGCAGCTTCAGCCTTGTCTACTGTCATAAGTGTAGTAGATGCAGTTGCAGTCTTGTCTACAGTTACAAGTGTAGTAGATGCGGTTGCAGTCTTGTCTACAGTTACAAGTGTAGTAGATGCAGCATGCA
>VCRD01004386.1:35468-46270 GCA_006783055.1 Trinorchestia longiramus
CCACCTAGTGGCACGATCAATACAAGTCAAAATATAACGGAATGGTAAGGGGTAAGCAAGGGTTGGCAATGAAGCGGGTGTTAATAGGCCTACTATATCTATATGCACCGAATGGAAACGATCTGATTTAGGAGCGATAGGTGAGACTGGTGATTTAGTGTGCCGATTAATTTTGGCTCGTTGGCAATTAGTACAATGCTTGACAACCGAGTGAACATCTTTATCAATATTAGGCCAAGAATATCGTTGCTCTACATGTTTAGAGGTGCTTTTTGAACCTGGATGAGAAATGTTATGGAGGGACGTAATTACTGGCTCGCGAGAGGTTGAGGGCACAAAGGGTCTAAGAGATGATGTGGAGGTATCACACCACAAGGTCAAGTTTGGAGCCATTTCGTAAGGAGTGAGCCTGTCTTCGTAAGACAACATCTCGTCGTCGTCAGCTTGCGCTGACGCTAACTTGTGCAGGTCAAATACATCCACGGTTGAAGCACACACTGGATGTGAGAGACAATCGGCAACAATATTATTGTTACCTCTAATCTACTCAACCGCAGTGATGTACTCTGAGAGAAAAGAGAGGTGTCTCTGTTGCCGGTCAGATTTAGCAATCGTTCTCGAATAAAAAGCTGAGACCATTGGTTTGTGGTCAGTGAAAAGGGTTACAGAATGACCGTCAATTAGGAACTAAAAGTGCAGCACCGACAGGTATGCAGCGAGCTACTCTCTATCATAGGTGGAATACGTTTTTTGGAGGTCTGATAGTTTCTTTGAGAAAAAGGCTACAGGCATTGGTTTGGAATCAATCAGTTGGTAAAGCGCAGCGCCGACAGCATAACTAGAGCGGTCGGAGACTATGTGATAGTCTGAGGCTTTAGGTGATGGAAAAGACAGAGTCGGGCAGTCGGCAAGAGCTTGTTTTAGATTTCTAAAAGATAGTTCAGCTGCTTCAGTCCAAGGTAACTGCTTAGCTGCAGGGTGATTACGCAAGAGTTCTGTTAATCCAAGGGCAATATTTGCGAATGAAGGAACCATCGGTCGGAAAAAAATTGAGCATACCCATGAATCACAGGAGGTTGTGAGGATTTTTAGGGAGGGTGCTTTCGGTGATAACCGCTACTCTGTCGGCAGGGGGTCTAACACCACTCGCGCTCACCTCGTAACCGAGGAAAGTGAGGGAACTCTGCAGAAAGGCACATTTGTCTAATGAGAGACGAAGGTTATGCTGAGCAAGCAAAGACAGAGCATTGGTTACATCAGCTATGTGTTCGTCTTCTGACTCTGATGCGATCAGTATATCGTCGAGGTAAATGAAAGTGTTTTTGGAATCCACGAAAATAGAGTTAATGAAACGCTGGAATGTAGGACCTGCAGTTTTAAGGCCGAACGGCATAAAGCGGTATTCGTAGAGTCCGAATGGGGTAGTGACAGCAGTCTTAGGGATATCGGCTTCAGCCACAGGAATTTGCAAGTAAGCGCGTTCGAGGTCAAGTTTGGTGAAAATTCGTTTACCATGAAGAGACATGGTAAGGGATCTGAGGTGAGGGATAGGATATTTATCATTACTAGTGAGGCTGTTCAATAAACGGTAGTCACCACATGGGCGCCATTTTCCAGGTTCCTTTTTAAGAACGAGGTGGAGGGTTGAAGCCCAAGGGGAACTGGATCGTTGGATGATACCAGCATTTAATAGGAACTGAAATTCAGTTTTTGCTGTCTCGAGTTTCGTGCCAGTAAGAGGTCTAGGTTTAAAATGCACAGGCGACTGATTTCCCGTATCAATATGATGTTTCACCACTGATTCCGAGTTCTCAGCCAATGAAGCTAATTGCAAAGGTGTTGTTAGAACAGGGTATTTAGTCAGGATTGGGCGAATGATGGGATGCACTTTGGAAGTATCTACTGAGTATGTTACTGGGGAGGAGGATGAAGTTTCTAGGGGAATACGGCAATTGGTTAAGTCGTCAATCAGGGTGTTCGTTTTACAGTCAATTATCAGTGAGTGAGCTTTAAGAAAATCTAAACCCAAAATAGGTTGAACTACGTCAGCTACTACAAAAGACCAAATGAAAGAACGTCTAAGTTGTCGTAACCCTATTTCTACGTCCACCTCACCATAGCAACGCATAGGAGCACCGGAAGCAGTTGAAAGGGAAAGAGCACATGGTCGTAACAAGGTCTACGGAAAAAGGCAAGATAGACATAGCGGCACCAGTGTCGACAAGAAATTGCATCTTCTTGTGACCTATGCTATCACTGAGCTTAAGTGGCAGCCCGACGGTCACAATGGATACGGACTGCTGTTCTAGTTTCCCGCTGAGCGTGAAGGTGATGATCTACGCATAGGCGAAGGGGATCGAACTGAGTGCGACTGAGAGTTATACGAGGGTCTTGTGTCGCTAGGGTAGTGACACTATGGTCTACATGAGCGTGCGGCTCTTCCGTACCATAAATGGAAGCGGCAGATTTGCGGTCCCTGGTTGGCGTGAAAGGGACGAAGATCAGGGAAGGTCTCACTGGCGTCGTAATCTAGCGGGGTGGGAGGGCGATTACGACTTCCTGACTGATCTCTAGCGGCATAACGGTAACGGTTCTCTGACGGGTCTCTTAGTCTTTGATGAGGTTGGTCTCTAGGGCTTAAGTAAGAGGGTTGCACCTGTGATACACTAGTAGGTTGTGCATACGCTAGTAACGTTTCGGCTACATTTGCAAGGTCTTCTACCGACTCGGCAGGGTGTCATGCAATAAGAGGGCGGATTCATTCCGGAAGCCCTTTTATGAATTTAAATTTTAGGAACTCTTGACTTACTCATAAACCACTCTCTGTACCAATGTTTCTCAGATCGCTCAAGTAAGCGGATGGTTTTCCACACATTACGTTATTCTGTGACATTAATGAATCAAAAAGTTCCGGGCAGACCTAGAATACGCCTTGATAACGGCGTTTTTCAACCCTTCGTAGGACAATTCTCGTATAACTGTATCATTAACCCTATTTGTATCTTCCATGGGGAGGCTACTGAGAGCATGATGGAATTTAGTACTTGAAACGGTAATGTTAGCTAGTGCAAATTGACTGTCTGACATTGCAAACCATCTAGCAAGGAGTGCATTATTGAATACAGGGGGTTTGACGCTCACTCCGCTAGCGTTAGCCTGAACTGCGTTATCGGAAGCCATTGTGATCGTACGTCTGGCTAAAACAATTTTAAGAAGATGACATATTGACAATAGGAAATCTAGCGAAGATAAGGAATGACTGGAATAGGGGAAAATAGCAGGATAGGAAAACGAGTAAATAGAGCGGCAGGGGAGAAAAAAGAAAGAAAAAAACACAGAATGTAGACACGAAATACACGGCACAGTAACGATGTTTAAAATTAATTTACTTCCCTAACATTCGTTAGAAGCCTGGCAGTGTCTGTTGTAGAGTCTGCTGGTGCAGCGAAGGTGCCTGCGGTTGCCTCCTCTGTAGAGCGGATGTCTGGCTTCAAAGGAATTTCTTGATCGTTTGATGACTTTCGGCCGTTAGTTGGAGGAGGATCGAGTTTCACAGAGAAGTGTTCGTCAATAAAGTTGTTGTTCTTCGCTGGGGCTGTTTCTTGAGTTTGATATGAACTTTCTGCGGGAAAATGTTTTTTCACTGGGAATGTTTTGTAGGGCCGCTAAAATATTGTGATTATTTTAGTATTAAATAATATTAAATTTAGTAATATTTTAGAGTTCATTTTTATACGTATTTCACGTCATTTGAAACTAGTATTTTAAAGTCAAAAATTCAATCGTAGTTCCAACTCCAAATTATAACTCGTTTATAAAACACCATAGTCAACCACGAGCCTATAGGCTAAGTGCCCGTCAGTTCATTCGTAGCCGTTACCCAGTGTACAGTAATTTTATTCGCGCCTTCAGTCTCTCTGACGGGTTTCAGTTTCGGTTTCAGGTTCAGTCCAGTTTCAGTTCCAGTCTCAGTCAACGAATTTCTCAATTTCGGTCCTTGATCTTGGCTTTAACTTCTGCTGATTTTGATCGTTTCAAATAATAAATCTGCAAGCTGCGAAGCCGATCGTATCACTTCCCTGGAAGAAAATCACCCACGAAATATTCACAACAGAAAAGTAACACGTTATTTCGTGGGTGATGTTCTTCCAGGGAAGTGATGTGAAAGTAAGTCGGTGTTTGACACCTCTGAAAACATGATCTACTTGTTGACAGAATGTAAAAATACGCTTTACAGGTAGAAGAAGATGTACTGTTCCTGAGCATCTACGCACATGACTACGACGTATATTATCATCATCTAGAAAAAATAGTTGCGTATGACGTATTGATTTTAGTTTACCCTCATCATTATACTTTAAGAGATTCCTAATCAATGTAGCTATACCTATGTAATCGATGCGTTCTATCTCGTTGTCATCAATATAATAGCGTCCTTCTTCGAAGATGTTAAAGCCATTGTTACTCAGAGAAATATCTTCAGCTCTTTCAACTGCAGCTGTTGATGTGGCCGCTTTGTCTTTGATGTAAGCGTCACCATCTTCTTTTCGAAGTTTAATTGTTAGTAAGAGATAAGATTCTGCAGGGAGAAACCAAATGTCCTCATTGTTGGTGGTAAATGATAAATGATCTGTATCATCTAAAGCACCAGCACCATGACTGTCTTCATAAACTTTTACGTACTCGTATTTAACGATTGAGTTGTCCCGTTCAGCAATAGAAGGAAATTCCCAAATGGGTGAGTCAGTTTCTTAAAGAAAAGCTTCCATATTTACTGAATTATACTATTAGTTGAGTCTTTGAGGTATTTTATTTAAATTTTGTGCTATAAAACAAATTTTTATTGATATGGGTTCAATCAAATCTGTCAAGTTTCCTTTTGAATCAATAACTTTGAGTTCAATATGTCTTATAATGTTATCACGAAAAGGATAATATTCAATTTTTTCAAGTTTTTCTTGAATGGCAGATCCTGGTTGTGCAAAAGGTAAGATATCAAAAAGAACATCTTTCATTTCTGGTTGGTAGCGACGTTCAACCAGGTTACATCGGATAAAGAGTCTATCTACACCACGGGTAATATTGATGATGTTTGTCCCTTCTTCATAGGGTTTGTCATAAATCTTAGGTTCTAATCCAAGAAGTTTGTACAAATTCCCTCGCGTAAAATCCAATTTAATACTATCACGTAGTTGTACAAGACATTTAAATGTAGATTCATTAACTCCTAGTTTTATCCTCTCTCCTAGAGAAGCGAAATATTTATTTGCTTGATCATTTAAGTATTGGGAAAGGGCACTTATTTCGTACATTCCTTTAGGTATGACGGTAGTATTTTCGATATCATTACAAGTAAACTTAACTTTGTTGTTGTTATATTTTTCTGAAATATTTGGATAGGTATACCAAAGAAAAATACTCTTTAATCCAATCTCAGGATGCTCACCCAAAATAAGCGGATGATTAGAGTGAAAATCATACCTGAATAGAGGTTTATCTACATGTAGAAGAATGTATTTGTAATCCATTGTAGCTGTTCATAATATTTTGTGTTTCGAATTCTTGTAAATAATTTTTTGATTAAAGTTTATATTTAGAGAATGCAGATTTATGAATTTTTGGTGTGATGTAATTGATGTCGAGCATTTCGTCAAAAATGGTGCGAATATCATTTTTCAAAACAGTGCTTGTGTTTCCTGCTCGCAGTGAACCTAACTTAATTAATAATTTGTCTTCCAACTCTTTAGGATTGGTGTAGAATGCTACTAAACCCTTTCCAGATTTTGGTTCAGGCATAGCGTCGCGATCTGCAGGCTTCGCTGGCGGTCCAACCGAAGGTCCACTCCACGTGTCCACTTGAGACCGAACTTGGGTCGGACCATAAGTTGGTGTACGAAACGGGCGAATTGGTGTATTCCCTGAAGACTCTTTCCATTCAATGGAAATTGGTTTTACATATTCTTTAAACTTTTTACCACGGTTGCATTTTACTCGATCTTGCCAGTCATAGAGAAAAGCTTTTGTTTTTTGCATCATTTTTTTGTATACCTCTAAGTCTTCGGAAGGGACATCACCAGGGTCTTTGAGAGTAAGAAGCTTCCATAAACCTTCAGTACCTTTGTATTTTTCTTCATCAATGATAAAATCATCTCCTTCAATTTTTACATCCATACGACCAAGTCTAAAATTTGTACTTCCTTCAACTGGTTTAATCCCATAAGCATGATCATATCGTATTGCAGGTGTCTTAAGGTAACGATCAGCTAAAACTACAAGACGTATTATGTTTTGTTGAGGACATGGCGGTTCAATAGCAGCCTGCTGTTGAGAACGTGGTGGGTCAATAGCAGCCTGCTGTTTAGGTGGTACAAAGGGTACAAAACGCATTAGATAATTCTGCAGATTGATTTTCTAATGCATTTAGAATAGGTTTAGCTTTGCATTTTGTGATATCTTGAAAATTTTCTTCTTCAATGATTGATTCTTCAATGCAACTTTTTTGAAGTTGACGGGCTTCTAAAATCTTTCTTGCTAGACTTGCAATACGGTCAACTTCAGACATTTTGAGTTACAACCACAAGCTCCGCATAAAATACACTACTTAATGTGTGATTTGGTGTGAAATATAATTTTTGATTTATATTTACTCTCTCAGAAATTTCAAAAACTTTAGGAAATGGTCCCCAACAATTTAAGATTACTCTGTCATCTAAGTGAATCGTTATTTTTACTGAATTTTCTTTGGTGGAGTATATTTTTATTTTTTTCAATGTACCGTATACAGGAAATTCGTAGTATTTTTTTCCATTCATCAAAGTTAAGTTTTCGTTACGAATTAATCTACTTCTTTTTGAACTTAACTGAATAAGTTTTTCATACTCACCCTTCGGGCTGGACTGGGCGTGGTGCAGTTCAGCAGTTGCATTGAACATAGACATAAGACTGGTTTCAATATTTGATAGATATTCCGTTTGATTCTCGTCAACTTGAATTATCTTTGCTTTTACATGTTCAATTTCAGAAAATAATTCATCCATCCTTCGGGTGGTCGTTGAGCATCAGTGATGTGTTGTTGTATTTTCCTTTTTTCTGTTACTAGATTGGTTTCAATTTGCGTATTTTTAACAATCAAATTATCCACCCTTTGGGCGGTCGCGCTCAGCGCGTCAAGATCTTCACGAATACTTGATAAAATTTCAGCATGTCCGACTGCATTCTTTTTCAATTTATTGATATTAGATTGTATTTCACGATGGATGGTTGAATTGTTTTCTACGTTATCATCAAACCCCCACCGTCTCATAGACATGTTGGTCCAAATTTTTTCTTATTTTGAATCTAGGATTTTTGTGTATTGTATCGAGAAATAGAAAGCTGTGAGGATCATTCGTTGCTTCCCAAAAAAATTTCAATAAAGTTTTTCTTATCCAAACCGAAATTATGATTTTTATATATTTCACTTTGTTCTCGGTCGTCATTTAGGTTCCTAAAGCAAAAATAATTACATTGTAATCTTAATTTCTTGGGTGTATCAAAGTAACTTTGTGTTAAGAAGATACTGTTACTTTTTTTTCGACCTCTGATGAACAAATCAGAAATTGTATCAAAATTAGATGTGTCAGTTATATAATCATCAAAAATTATTAGATTGTGTTCATCACCATCAAGATCATCCACGGATATGATATCATCGGTTTTAAATGAAAATTCAAAATTTTCAACTTCAGCAGCAACCTCACAAGCTGTTTGTTGGTCTATATATTTTTCTTCGTTTAAATCTTTGGCATATACACAAATTCTACTCCACAGAAGCAAATCGTACACCAAGTTCAACATAAAATTGGTTTTTCCACACCCAGATGGCCCGCAGAGCAATATACAACTAGGAGTCTCAGGGGCTAATTTGCAACGAATAGGGTTTGTATGACACTTTTTAAAAGAATCGTAGTTATTGATTGGTATACATGTCTTAGTCTTACCTGTAAAATTTTTATTTTGGGTCATATTTACATTATCAACATTAGAGTGCTATGCAACATGAACGAGGCTAAACAGCTTGCGAAAGAACTTCATGCACCCGCTCGGAAAACTTATCGACGGCGAAAAACAATTACCTATAGTATTGACGTTCTATGGCAAGTGGATCTTGTCGAAATGCACGAGTTAGCAAAACAAAATAAAGGGTATAATTATATTTTGACAGTCATTGATTCGTTTTCTAAATTTTCATGGGTTATTCCTGTGAAAAACAAAACAGGTGATCTTGTAACTAGTGCTTTTCAAAAAATTCTGAAAAGCAGACAACCAAACAATCTCCAAACTGATCAAGGAAAAGAGTTCTTCAACACAACATTTCAGAAATTAATGGATAAATACAATATCAATCATTATCACACATTTTCTGATAAAAAGGCTGCTATTGTAGAAAGATTTAATAGAACCTTGAAAGGTAGAATGGGGAAAAAGGTTTACGGAATTAAACACTCACAATTGGTTAGATTTGTTAGATGATATTGTTTCTGAATACAATGCAAGTTATCATAGGACAATCAAAATGGCACCAGTGGAAGTACATAAGGAAAATGAAGGAGAAATATTAGAACATTTAAATGGACCACCGAAGACGGATAATATAAAGACAACACAACCAAAGGAATTAAAAACGGGAGACATTGTTAGGATACCAAAATCGAAAGGTATATTTGAAAAAGTTTATAAATTTAATTGGTCTGAAAAATTGTTTAAGATTTAGAAAAAGATTTCTAGTGACCCAGTGACATATTGTTTGGAAGACATGGCTGGAGAAGAAATCAAAGGTTCTTTTTATAATGAAGAACTATCAAAGACTAAGATTCCTAACTATGCACGAATTGAAAAAGTGTTAAACAAGAAGTCTATAAATGGGCTTACCTACCTCAGAGTGAAATGGAAAGGATATGACAATAGATTTAATAGTTGGGTTCCACAGGAAGATTCATTTAAATTGTGAAACAAGCTCCGAGCCTGAGCGGTGTTATATGTTTTTGAACAATTTTGTTCAAAAAGTATATCATTTTTCCGGATTCAAACTTTGCTAGCAAAGACTTTGTTTTTAAAATCAATTCCAATTTTATCCATAGTTTCTTCATCTCCTTTCCATTCATTTCCAGATTTGACCCATTCTAACGTTTTTTCAATTGCTTCTTTCATAAAGTCAACTTTTTCTATATGAACTTTTTTCCTATATCCTTCAGCAGTATAAAATTTTTCACTTCGGGATTTCAAAACAAGGGGTATGATATCGTTTTGTATACATTGTTTTCTTAAAACTGAGGTTACAGATGAAACATGTGTACCCATAATTGGTCTACCAGTAAAAGGACTGACATTAGGATTTTCAGTCCATTTGATCAGCTCCTCTTTTGTTAACTGATTCATGATTTATGTTTATTTGTTCATTTTTTTAATTGGATGTAGATAAAAAAAACATTTTCATATAATTAAGAATTTATATACATATAAAAATGGCTATCCCTCAGGACCTCAGTCAATTTTCCATCAAAAATCTTAGGTCCATGATTGAGCATCATGGCCTTGAAGTCAAATACCTGCACGACATCAATAGAGTTGCAGATAGAACCAATTTTGAACGACAAATTTTTAGAGAGAACTCTTCATAATTATAGACAATTAAGACAGTCAAGACAGGATAACCCAATTCACCATGATTTGAGAGAATTACCAAGATCTGACGAACTCATCGAAACTTTGAATGAACCTAGAGAACATAAAGTCAAAATAAAATATCTAAAAAAGGAACAGATTAAAAAATGGAATGCATCCAAGGTAACTTTTAAAATACAATACAAAGGTTCAAATCCTCAAAATATTGAAGAAACACTACTTGGATTGCTTAATGACACTATTTGAAATAAAAACTTGCATAGAAATGATAGGATTAGATTAATTATCTAGCATAATAATTTACATCTCCCATTATCTACAAATTTAATAAAAGTTGATGAACTACATGTGTCAAAAGCATCATCCATAGGTAATACAGTAGAATACAAAGATTTTCCACTTAATGAGGCGGAGATCACCATAGAAACCATAAAACTCCCTCGAGGAGCTGGAAGAACTAGACCTGGATTGGTATTAAATGAGGAGTTCACTAGGACAAGGAGAAGTACAGTGGAAATTAAAGCAAAAGATGGTTGTTTACCAAGATGTATAATCGTTGGAATGACTTACATTACACCTTGTCCTTTCACAGATTCAGATTGTAGAATGATAAGAAACACAACTAAAGGATGTGGTGGTTGTAAATTGAAGCTTCAAGAGATCAAAGCTAGAGAAATTTGTACCCAAGCAGGTCTGCAATTTGATAGTATACTTGAGATGGAAGACATTAAGAATTTTGAGGACGTATGCAATGTAAAAATTGTTGTCTATGATTTTAAATTGGATTGTCTATACGATAATAAAAATAATACAAACCCAAGAGAAATATATATCATCCTGAACGCTGAAAAAGAGCATTTTCAATTTGTCATCACGAAAATGAATGCTTTTCTAGGAGAGACATATTATTGTAAATTTTGTTTAATAGGCTTGTTATGTTTTTTTTGTCTGGGGGTGACCAGGGTTATTTTTTATGGTGGTTGGATGGCCAGTATTAGGTTTATAACAATTTCTCAGACGGTAAGGTTAAGGGAGTTGACTGGTGCACCTCTATTTGGGGAATTCAATGACAAGACGGGTACTCAGCTTTTGTTTATTTATAGATCCGTAGGGCAGCTGGTGGACAGAAGACATCCGTA
>VCRD01004387.1:0-13843 GCA_006783055.1 Trinorchestia longiramus
ACATCATATTAAAATATTTACGTATAATATTTATTTATTTTTATATAATTTCCTATACACATATTTATGCTCTATTCATATACAGGTAGACTAGACTAGACTAGGTACAGACTACACTAGACTAGGTGCAGACTACACTAGACTAGGTGCAGACGACACTAGACTAGGTGCAGAATATTAAAGTTAACGTTATTTAATTTTGGTAAATTGAGTTTTATCTATTTAAACTTAATTCTATGTATTTTTCTGTATGTCAATAAACACGTAAATCAAATCGCAATATATGAGTAATTCACATTGAGGGAGTATTTGTTAGGGAAACCCTGTATTTTTTATGTATCATACATGTATTCATGCGTAACATCCATGTATTCACACATAACATCCATGTATTCATGCATAACATCCATGTATTCATGCGTAACATCCATGTATCAACACATAACATCTATGTATTCACACATAACATCCATGTATTCATGCATAACATCCATGTATTCATGCATAACATGTATATACTCGTACATGGATGTACGTATAATGAATATTTTCTACAGCATGGGCCGGCACCTACGACAGAACGCGTGGCAACATCGATCCAATTTTCTATTATTCTTGCTCTGTGTAATGATATCCAAATAATATTCTCTTTTCTTAATAATGTTTATATAGATTTTATGACACAGTATTCTACCCAATAACCTGTTCATCCTTTTAGCACCAGGCGGATGTGTTGGGATAAATACTTTCTACCCAGGAATAACTAGAATTTACATTGTCTTCAGGTTTTTCTACCCAGGAATAACTAGAATTTACATTGTCTTCAGGTTTTATTTTTGAGACTAAAACCTTTTTGTTGTGTGTGTTTGTGAGAAATTGTATTTTATTTGACGACTGTAAGGTTAATAAATTAAATACCACTTGTTACCTTACTGTCGTCAAATAAGATTTTGGTTCAAACTGAAGGTTTAATCGATAATTTTTTTCGTTCGCAGGCAACGGGAGCATGAACATTTTTCTTATGATTATTAATGTAAATAACATTGTAATTGTTGTCTCAACATTGTTTTGCACAAAACAGGAAGGAGAACATTGGTTATCAACGTTAATAACGTTCACTAATAGTTAAACATTCACTTTTACAGAAGCAATTGATTTAATTCTTTTATGAATCGGAGTTATTTTTAGAGTATATGTTCTTTCCTTCACAAGTACCGAAATAAAAATACACAAAGTGGCGCACTAAAACAAACTTGAAGGCATTTCAGATCGACTTAATCTTTTTTTATTTAACATGCAGGCATGTTAATGCAACTCCTGATAACAGAGATAAGATCATCAAGCAAACACATCACAGAAATGACAGTTCTTAAATGTTTCTTAATTGTAACCTTGAAATTGAAATGAAATGTAGGAATATGCAGTGCTGTAGCTGTACAGAAAAACTGTTTTGAGGGCTGGTGTATTAGTTAAAGAATGACATTTTTCAATAGGAAGTTTTTTCCTTCTTAAACATTTTCTATAAGTTTAGTTACAATCGACCGTACTTTTAAACATTTAATCATTTAAACATTTAATCTTGCAGGAAGAAAATTTATTGAAATACTGTCAATCCAATTAATAGATTATTGTTGATTAAACACTGTTACTCATTTGGTGTTCACAGTCACAATTTTGTTTCTACAGCTCTAAAAATATTCATAGTTTTTTTATTTCTCACCTGTACGATTTTATCAAGGTCACCGCGGGTTAAATTTCTCAAAAAACTTATAAATCATTTAACTGAAGACAAAATCCAGCTGTTCAATATGCTATGTATTGCTGCCTATTATTTCCAGTAAAATAATCAGCAAATTATTGAAGAGTTGAACACGCAATAACTCGTGGGGTGTTCAGAGTTCTGAACAAATTTTTGTGATGTTTGCAACATTTCTGTGCTGAACATTTTATTAATAATGCAACTGGCTGGGTTCAGACTTTTGCAGAACGCCTCTATGGATCTTGGGCGTTCTTTATCCCGGTCTTCGTGGCGTTCTCGACGTTCGGGGCCGTGAACGGCGTTCTGCTTACGTCGTCCAGGTAGCAAGAACGTCGACGTTCTGCAGCTTGAGCAGAGGCAGGTTGTCTTGTATTTTACGTCGTGACGTCACACGGAGCTTCAAAACAAACGTTTTTACGTTATAACGGTACATTGAACCTAGTTATACTGTGATTGTAGACGTAGGGACATCAACTCAAAATTGTGACGTTTAATTCGTCACAATTCCCCTACGTTAACGTCACACAGAACGCACTTCATGCAGTTAAACGTAATCTTCTTTCAGCGTCGTGACGTTACGGCCGCTGGATTTCTACGATGTACAGGGTGTCCATAAAGTCTCTTTACTATTTCAAAAATCTATTTCAAATGCAATTGACAAGATATATTATTCAGATTAGTTATGTGGTATTCAGTGTTTATTAAAGTTTTTAATCACGTTTTGCATTTGTGTGTTTCAGGGATCCTGTTTGTGAAAGAGGTGCTGTTCAGACTTTATGAGAGACTTTTATAAGAGACTTGTATAAGAGACTTTATGGACACCTTGTACAAATAGAGAACACAGACAACCTGCCTCTCTGTCAAGCAGCCCTGCTGGCGTTGTGGTTCCGCTGCATAAATTACGAGCCTTTTAACACTTAATTAATTTAATTTAAACACTTAATTATCCGTCTGCTTTACTGCTGTAGTGGTGATGCTGCTGCGTGTAGCGCGGTCCTTGATGTCCTCAGTGTTACTTTTTCCTGTAGCTTCATTACTTTTACGAGATTACTTTACATTATTACTTTTACGAGATTACTTTACATCATTACTTTTACGAGATTACTTCACATCATTACTTTTAGCAGATTACTTCACATCATTACTTTTACGAGATTACTTTACATTATTACTTTTACGAGATTGCTTCACATCAATACTTTTACGAGATTACTTCACATCATTACTTATACGAGATTACTTTACATTAATACTTCTACGAGATTACTTTACAAAATTACTTTTAGGAGATTACTTCACATTATTACTGATACGAGATTACTTTACATTATTACTTTTAAAAGATTACTTTACATCATTATTTTTAGGAGATTACTTCACACTATTACTTTCATGAGATTAGTTCACATCATTACTTTTAGGTAATTACTTCAGTATACGAGATTACTTCAGTGTCAGGTTACACCACTTCAGTGTCAGGTTACACCACATCAGTGTCAGGTTACACCACTTCAGGGTCACGTTACACCACTTCAGTGTCAGGTTACACCACTTCAGTGTCAGGTTACACCACTTCAGTGTCAGGTTACACCACTTCAGTGTCAGGTTACACCACATCAGTGTCAGGTTACACCACTTCAGTGTCAGGTTACACCACTTCAGTGTTTAGGTTACACCACTTCAGTGTCAGGTTACACCACTTCAGGGTCAGGTTACACTACTTCAGCGTCAGGTTACACTACTTCAGTGTCAGGTTACACTACTTCAGTATTTAGGTTACACCGACATCAGCAATAAAACTTGCAAGTTACAGCAAGCTGCTAATTAATTATGCAATTTTGCTCGTTAATTCTGCACGAAACATTGCATTTTGTCGAAGGCAACAACCCTTTCACCCTTTTATAGAATGCGGCAACACAACTTCCTTTTTTTCAAAGCAAAGCGCTTTGAGAAAAGGAAATTATGCTGCCTCGCCCTGTAGAATAATATTTCTCCGTACAAAAATAATGGGATACTCCACAGCATGAGTCCATGGTTTAATTCAACCTACTCCGAGTTAACAGTTTCATGTTCGTCATAAGGTTTACTGAGAACAGGTAGAGAACAGTCGGTTTCAGTGTTTTTTGTCATGTTCAGCATGTTAACTGAGAACAGGTAAAGAACAGTCTGTTTGTGTTTTTGTCATGTTCATCATGTTTACTAAGAACAGTTGGAGAACAGTTCGTTTCAGAGTTGTTTTTGTGATGTTCATCATGTTCACTAAGAACATTTAGAGAACAGTCTGTTCTAGTGTTGTTATTGTGAATGAATCACAGGCAGTAGAGTAGTTAAACTGTTCTTCTTGTTTTTAAATGTTATTCTTTAGAGTGATGACTAAAGCTATGCGACGTTTCATTATTATATGTTCTTACCTATAGCGCTTATCTAAAACAGCTGACTCATCATTCATATGATAAAAAGAATTTAATTCCTGTGTGTAATAATAAATACAACATACATTTTACACGCGTAATTGGCATTCTAAATACCAATGAATGATAAGAAAATTTCGGTTAACTTTTTTGTGTTTCTCTGTGCTGAGTACTGCAGTGTTATCTAAATAGAGCAGTGTTGTGGTCTGAATAGAGCAGTGTTGTGGTCTGAATAGAGCAGTGTTGTGGTCTGAATAGAGCAGTGTTGTGGTCTGAATAGAGCAGTGTTGTGGTCTGAATAGAGCAGTGTTGTGGTCTGAATAGAGCAGTGTGGGGGTCTAAATAGAGCAGTGTTGTGGTCTGAATAGAGCAGTGTTGTGGTCTGAATAGAGCAGTGTTTTCTAAATAGAGCAGTTTGTGGTCTGAATAGTACAGTGTTGTGGTCTGAATAGTACAGTGTAGTGGTCTGAATAGTACAGTGTAGTGGTCTGAATAGTACAGTGTAATGGTCTAATTACATATAGAAAACCAAACACTTTTCATTCAATAACTGAAGTTTACATAATCCCTCACATTATTAAGCGAGAAATTGATAGAAAACTTAATTCTGTGGAACGCTTTAATGATACTGTGCCATTAAACGTAAGTTACAGTATCTATTTTTGAAAATGTTTTTTAAAAAATTCGGAATCTTAAGCGCAATGTCCTTGTCTTCATTATATTTTGTTTTACCGGCATTAAAAAGCTCAAAGTCAAGTTAAATATCACTAAACGAATAGTGAAATTTTTTGCCCGCTAAATTTTACTAGCGAAACTGTTGTGCATCTTTTGTTTGAATAACGTTGGGAAAATTTCAGTTTATCTATTTTTAGAATTGATGCACAAAGATCAACTTCAGGAACTTGCTTCACTGAACAACTGAACTGTTGTTCCTTGACATGCAGTGCATCTTGGTAGACTAGGAATATTCTTGCGTAAATTTTCTGTGATTCCAGGCTCTGATAAATCCCAGTAGATGAGTTATACAGGCCTGCCTCTGCTGTACATTTTTGCTTTCGTTTGAACAGCTTCGTTGACGTCAAAGTTTTGCTGTGTTCGGTATCCAGCAAATCAGTTGTCCTTGGTTGCTGGCCATTAAAATGTGAGGCCCCTTAAAAGGCCACGTAGTTTACTGCACTAACATACAAACTACAAATGTGTGAGTGTATAGTAGACGTGCGTAAAAGGAAAAACGATTGATTTTGCATGCACATAAAAAGCTTCGTAATTCTTCATCAAGCCCTGATCTTGTTACTGCGTCCGCTGGAACAGGAAATACATTTTAACAAGTTGAAAATTTTCACCAAGGACTGTCGTTAAATTTAGGAAAGGAATGAAATATGGTGATCCCACTATCTTTTTTTGATATCCTTACGTGTGAAAGTTTTTTAGATTGCTGTTCTAATTCAGCTGTGCTTAAGGATTGCCTAGATGTCAGTTCATGTTTGTGTTAGTGAGGGTTGTGTTTTTCGTGTATGCATAAAATATGATCGTGAGACGCGACTACTTTACAGTCGTCGAATCTTTTTGTAAAGATACAGTTTCTATCCCAGGAGCTATTTTTACTGTGCGAGTTACATTTTTTTCAATTTACTAAGTTTCACTTCGAACGAATTGAAGTTACATGGTATATGACTGTTGAAAAGCAATGCAACTGTGCTTTGACAACCAAAAACTGCCGTCCTAAATGCTGACGTTATAATTTGGAAAAAATAAGGCCCACCTACGCCAGATTAGAGTCTGGGTTTAAAATAATTCACGATCAAGAATCTCACTGAAATTTCTTCAGTGAGATTCTCGATCGTGATCCTAAACAAATCCTAACCTATAAAAATCAGCTTTAATTCTGAGCACCTTGGTGCAGCCAAGTTATATCCACGCTTAAGCAGTCGCTCTAAGTTCACAACAAGTATTTATTTACTGCGCATTCGCTCGGTGCGTCTCCGAAGCATCAAGCAGACACGACTGTCGCCATTGCAAGTGGACTATCCAGCTTAAGGACACCCAGGCTTCTTGGCTGAGTTGCATGCCATTTGTTAACCTTGTAGAAAAATTTATGAACCTCGTTTGGGTTCCTCAAGGCGTTGTCTATGTCCACTTTGTGTACACGTAAGTCCTTAAGGGTTTAGTATAACCCACCGAATTTTTTCGTGGAAATGGACGCGTGCCTTCACAAGAGACTTTGGTCTTAGTGATGAGATCCAGTAGCTCTTTAGAGCAAAGTGTTTTTTCGAAGGAAAGCTGGGACTTTTCCTATTCTTGCTATGCTACCCCATTATGATTACATGATTAATTTAGTATATCATAATTTATTTGTTATTTCCTAGCCGGATTTGTATATCTGAAACTGCATTTCTACTGTTTTGAATAGCTGCATGTGGCAACTTGTTTATTCCTCCCTCTTTAAACCTTTAGCAGAACCTGTCTTTTCATGGCCACGCATCCTGTCCCAGCTGTTTACAGTTTTTTTACTGGAACCCTGATAATTATTCCTGTGTACTAACGAAACCTTATTCAGCCCCTTGTTACCGTTATGTTTTATCGTCTCCCATTCCGCGCATCCTTTATTTGTACCTCTGCCATTCCTACATAAACCATTTCCTTATTTTTTGCAGTCACTTTGCTCATGCAAGAGCTAAATAATGGTTTTAAAGCAGGTTTTGAGTAAGCATAATTCCTGATCAAATGTGACTCATCTAACGCTTTACAGGATCTAACTCACTCCGAGGTTTAACGTGCATTTTCCATGTCATGATTTCCTTTGTGCTTGACAAACCGCATTCTGTTTTGTTGTTTAATGTACTTAGTTTGAAATGACGCTTTCTGATTGGCTGGCTGGTGCTGTTTCCTCAGACCTTTGCTGATCATCTGTACGGGAAACTTGCCTTCTTAGTGCCCGTGTTTGTAGCGCTCTCTACGTTTGGCTCCGTCAACGGAATTCTCTTCACTTCCTCCAGGTAACGTGAATGTTGGATGTGGCTGTCGTCTCTGCTTTTGTCTGGACGCCACATGATGCTGGGCTTGCCCTTTCTTTTCAGGTTATTTCTCGTGTCAAATTAACGCTCATTTCCATTGATTTTACTACGAATTTCATCGCTTACTGCCATTGATTATTCTACGAATTTCAACGCTCACTTCCATTGATTTTAGTACGAATTTCATTGCTCATTTCCATCGATATTACTACGAATTCCATCGCTCACTTCCATTGATTATTCACGAATTTCAACGCTCTCTTCCATTGATTTTAGTACAAATTTCATCGCTCACTTCCATCGATTTTGCTACGAATTTTAACGTTGATTTTTGTCGATTATGATACGGGTTTCAACGTTAATTTTCGATATTACTGCTTTGCAGCTTGACTGGGTAATTTCATTACTACAATGTCTAGTCCACAGTTCACTTCATTTGTCACAGTACATGTAATCCACTGCTATTGTACTCGCAATCACTGTCTACTGTACTCGCAATCACTGTCTACTGTACTCGCAATCACTGTCTACTGTACTCGCAATCACTGTCTACTGTACTCGCAATCACTGTCTACTGTACACGTAATCATTATCTACTGTATGCGTAATGCCTGTCTATTGTACGCATAATTACTGTCTATTGGACGAATAATTACTGTCTATTGTATGCGTAATTACTGTCTAAATTGGTAGAGTTATTCAAATACCAATTATTAAGTTTATCATTGAGTTACCTACATGACATTCATATGGTAATGTTAATAAGTTTGGAATTCTATAGATCTTTTCGATTGGATGATTATAGTGCTATTTATTATTTTTCAAATTCAAATGTAAGAGATATCATGTTCTAAAATTTTACATTCAAACTCTTTATGAAATAAATCAATGAGAGTATTTAATTGAAAGTGAAATAATTCCTCTACGTTCTTTATATATTACTGAAATGATCAATATCAGAATACTAGAAGTGATCAAAGGTTTGGCAGACGCATGAGAAAACCTTTATTATCAATGAATAATTTAACAGAATTTACACAAACGTGAAATTAACTACGATTTTCAAGTTTGAGGTAACTTTGAAGTGAAGACCGAAATTAGATAGAATGATTCAAAAAAATTACACAAACGTGAAATTAACGATTTTAAAGTTTGAGATAACTTCGAAGTGAAGGCCAAAATTAGATAGAATAATATTTGAATTAACAGTTACTTATTTGCAACGCACCGATTTTATTTTCTATTTCTTGACGATAACATTTGAATCCTGAGTCGAAGTTCAATTTGCCGGATTCAAAGGCTCATTTTCACGATTAGGATCAACTTCCTGTTCAAACTACCAGCAACTTCTTTAAGTCAACACTTCCTCAAATGATATTCTAAACCAGTAAATAGAAATGAAATCTACAATGCACATTTTAATATACTGCACTAGCATAGTACAAATTTTTTTTGTGGCAATTGGTTTATTGATAAAGTCTCCAACTTGTGTCGTGTTCTCCGTCAACTTTTATTGTCATTTCTGTGCCCGAACTTCCAGACATAGTGGAATTAATTCCTATCGATCTGTTGTGCGTAAGTATACCTTTTTCATTAAATTCTATTCCCATATCGTTATGCATGTAAATAAGCTCTGTATTGTACTAGTACTAAACTGCATGTATGTATGCCACGCATTTACTAAAATGATGTACTTTATTTTGTACAGTGTACTAAAATAGTTTTATAATGTACTTAGTGCATAGTTATAGTCTTATTGATCAAATAGTTTAAGCAATAAAAGTTATACTGAATCATATGAACGAGAAATGTCATTTTCCGCATTTCTTTGTGATATTTTACTAGTACTTTTCATGAAATAGATTTTTGTCTTTTCTTTCATATTAGTCAAGCTTTTTAGCATTCTCACTATTATCGTTTCAGGTGTTGCTTTAAGTTTGCTTTTGATATCTTTTACGAAAAAGAACAAGTCCTCTATAAAATATTTTCTAACCCTTTTTGACGAGACACTGTGACGATGGTTGTCATTGTCTATGGGCCTTGCAACACTTCTCCTACATAAATAATTCTGCATTTCTTATGGGAAAATTCATATAGAGCAGGGGTCACCAAACTACGGCCCGCGGGCCGAATCCGGCCCGCGGCGTCAGTTCACCAGGCCCGTCGACGTTGAACTGACGTCTTTTTTTTAACTTAGTTTTTCGTCTTTTTTCCCAGAGCTTTCGTTCTGGCTTGCAAGTATTGAACAGAATGATTATGCGGCCCGCGCTCGTCATTCTTTCAGTTATCCGGCCCACTGTGAAAAAAGTTTGGTGACCCCTGATATAGAGAGTTCTGATATAACTGCAGCATTTTCTTACTTCCTTCTTTCTTGCTGTGGCAACAAACACGTTGGTGTCCGAAGCAAGTTTTAGTGCCTTAACGCTGTTTGTTTGATATGGCATCTGTCCCTTATACTATTTGTATGTTCTGTGATGCCGCCGTAGAAACCTGTCTTGTAATATCTATTTTATTTAAATAGATTGTTATTTAAAATGTGAAATGCTTCCATTTAGAGTTATTTTCAGTTAAAATCAAGAGGCTTGAAACATTGCAAAATTCTTCAATGATATGAGTGTTCAAAATCGTCTGATTGAACTTGGGAGAAAATAACGTGTTATAAGTGTTTTTCATTTAGAACTTGAAGCTGTTTTAGAAATTCATCAATCATTCGATCTGTATCCTAAAATTTATTTGGACGCCATTAATGGGACGTAATATGTACAGTTAGTGTTGTAGTGTATATACATCGTTCAAGTTGTGTACATATTTAAAATTAAAATTACTTTTTAGGGGCATTACTACTTCATTTCCCGGCAGTAAAACACTGCCTACAGTAAAGTTAAAAACGAAAACCCTACTATTGAATTTGACGTTCAAACTCCACTTACTGGTAGTAAAACACTGCATACAGTAAAGTTAAAGAAGAAACCCTACAGTTGAATTAAACCTTCAAACCCCACTTTCCATTAGCATAAAAGTGGCGACAGTAAAGTTAAAGATGTAACCCTACAGTTGAATTAAACGTTTAATCCCCACTTTCCAGTAGCATAACACTAGCTACAGTAAAGTTAAAGACGAAACCCTACAGTTGAATTAAACGTTTAATCCCCACTTTCCAGAAGCATAACACTGGCTACAGTAAAGTTAAAGACGAAACCCTACAGTTGAATTAAACGTTTAATCCCCACTTTCCAGAAGCATAACACTGGCGACAGTAAAGTTAAAGACGTAACCCTACAATTGAATTAGACGTTTAATCCCCACTTTCCAGTAGCATAACACTGGCTACAGTAAAGTTAAAGACGTAACCCTACAGTTGAATTAAACGTTTAATCCCCACTTTCCAGTAGTATAACACTGGCTACAGTAAAGCTGTTTTTGCAGGCTGTTCTACGCTGGAGCTCTGGAAGGCCAGATGCCGCAGATCCTGACCATGATCCAGATAGAGCGCATGACACCTACGCCTGCTGTCCTCTTCATGGCATTCCTCAGCCTCCTCTACCTCTTCTCCAGCAACATCTATGCCCTCATCTCCTACGTCGGCTTTGCTACTTGGGTACGTGTAGTTCTACTTTGTGATACGTGTAGTTCTACTTTGTGATACGTGTAGTTCTACTTTATGATACGTGTAATTCTACTTTGTGATACGTATAGTTCTACTTTATGATGCGTTGAGTTCTACTTTGTGATACGTGTAGTTCTACTTTATGATACGTGTAGATCTACTTTATGATGCGTGTAGTTCTACTTTATGATGCGTGGGTACATGCAGTTCTACTTCATGATACGTGTAGTTCTACTTCATGATACGTGGGTACGTGCAGTTCTACTTTATGGTACGTGAGTACGTGCAGTTTTATTTTATTGCTTCAAAATGCTCTACACATTCTATACAATTATCTTAATTTTGTAAACATGTTTGTTTTATACATCAGATCGTATGGCAGATCCACTTCAGCTTGGCTCAGCTTTTAATTTCTGTATTGTATACCCCATGAATTATTTAGGGAGGTATTTATTAGAAATACGTAATGGTTAAGAGCTGGTAAATACTGGGTCGTGTATTTATTGTTGTTATCATCCGTCAATGGCAGTAGTAATTTGACTAAAGGTACGAACTTTTGTGAGGAAAGTACTTGGATATTGAGAATAAAGAGTGACAATCACTTCGTAAGTTTGGAAAAAATGTGCCTCTTTCGTTCTTTGTGCTCTTTGTGTTTTCAAAATAGTTCCTTTTGGCATGTGAAAGCTTGTAGCAGAAATGGGATTTAAATAACTAGTTGTAACTTTGAATAGTGTTTGACTAGTAAATTAAATTGATAAGTAGGAAAATTGTGTAAAAATTGTGCTTCATTTTGTTTAGTTTAGAATATTTTTGTAATTTTCATATTTTATCAGCTGTGTGGTATTGTGTTTGTTTTTTGACAATAATACACATGTATGCATATATGTATATACTTATTTATTTATTTATGGATAAATCTTTGCGTCACATGTCCATACACGTAGCGATACACGTACACGCTTCACGCACAGTGACCATGGATGTATTTTTCAGTTGTCCATTGGTACACATGTATCTATAAACATATGTAAACATCACTGCGATACACGTACACGCTTCACGCACACACTGACCATGTACGTGTTTTTCAGTTATCTATTGGCCTGGCGGTTGTGTGTGTGCCATACTTACGTTGGAAGCGTCCTGATCTCGAGCGTCCCATCAAAGTGAACCTCTTTTTCCCCATCATTTACATCATTGCTACAGTCTTCATCACCATCGTGCCCATGTACGCTGCTCCTGTGGAAACTGGTGAGTACTGCACCATCTCTTGTGTATACTGCACCATCTCTTGTGTGTACTGCACCATCTCTTGTGTGTACTGCACCATCTCTTGTGTGTACTGCACCATCTCTTGTGTGTACTGTACCATCTTATTTGGATTGTGTTGTTGATATCATGTTTCATCATCACCACCATGTTTCATCACCGTCATCGTGATCACCCAGGCTACAACTGTTTATTATTCATTATAATTACAATAATATAATATGTCCACATCACTTGCCGCATTTCTTGCGGAAATCTGAGGGAAATAAGTCACATTATATTTAAATTAGGTTTCTGAGATTACGTCGGCAGGTCTTCTAAAATAAAGAGTTTAGGAGATAGAGAAAAAGCGTTCTGAGGCCATGATGTGTTCCAGAAGCACTTAATGTGTTCCTGAGACTCATAATATGCTTCTTAGGCCTTTAATGTGTTCCAGAGGCCCTTAATGTGTTCCAGAAGTCCATGATATGCTCCAGAGGGCCACAATATGCTCTAGGGGGAGGCCACAATAAACTTTAGGGGACCACGATAGGCTTTAGGGAGCCACAAGGGGCTTTAGGGAGCCACAAGGGGCTTTAGGGAGCCACAAGGGGCTTTAGGGAGCCACAAGGGGCTTTAGGGAGCCACAAGGGGCTTTAGGGAGCCACAATGGGCTTTAGGGAGCCAAAATGGGCTTTAGGGAGCCACAATGGGCTTTAGGGAGCCACAAGGGGCTTTAGGAGGCCCAGTAGGTCTCGGGGTCCCAATAAGCCCTGGATGGATAAAATCAGGCTCCAAGGGGGCCACAATAGGCCCTAGAAGGGTTACTACAAGCCCCAGGGGGGCCACAACAGGCCCCAGGGGGGGCCACAACAGGCCCCAGGGGGGGGCCACAACAGGCCCCAGAGGGGGCCACAGCAACACGGCTTGACATGACCTTCTTGTTGCAGGCTACGGTGTTGCCATCATCATGACGGGTGTTCCTGTCTACTTCCTCTTCATCAAACTCAGAAAACCGGAACCCGTCCAGCGTGTGCTTAGTAAGTGATGCTTCTGTCTTGATGGGTGGTGTCTGTCTTGATGGGTGGTGCCTGTCTTGATGGGTGGTGTCTGTCTTGATGGGTGGTGTCTGTCTTGATGGGTGGTGTCTGTCTTGATGGGTGGTGCCTGTCTTGATGGGTGATGTGTGATGTTCATGCCTTGATGGGTGATGTGTGATGTTCCTGTCTTCATTGTTGTTAGTTGCATCATTGTTTTGACAGAGCTGACAATTTCAATTTTGCGTGTTTTAAAAATACACGACAAAGTACAACAAATACTTTAGCCATGTTTTTCTACTTTAATACTGGAATATTACATCGTATTTTACAATACTATGATGAAGCTCATTCATAATGCATTGATTAGTTAAAAGTTTCTGAGGTTTTAAGTCTTCAAAAATAAGTCAAAAGCTAAATTTTGTACGAAATGATGCAATAATTAATTTGCACACCTGCAAATTAATGCAGGTGTGTGTGAGGCAGAGGCTTTTTAAGAGAATACTGTAAAATAAAAAAAATATTTCATATCGATATTTGTGCGATTTAATCTTCACCAAATAACCGAGAATAGTTCACTCTCAAATCTGGACTCGCATGTCATGCTGACAGTGTGTGCTGTCATGCTGACAGTGTGTGCTGTCATGCTGACAGTGTGTGCTGTCATGCTGTTAGTGTGTGTACTGTCATGCTGACAGTGTGTGCTGTCATGCTGACAGTGTGTGCTGTCATGCTGACAGTGTGTGCTGTCATGCTGTTAGTGTGTG
>VCRD01004387.1:14874-28859 GCA_006783055.1 Trinorchestia longiramus
ATGGGGGCAATAATTATCGCGATATGGGGCAATAATTATCGCAATATGGGGCAATAATTATCGCGGCATGGGGCAATAATTATCATGGCACAATAATTATTACGACATGGTAAAATAATTATCGCGATATGGGGCAATAACTATCGCGATATGGGGGCAATAATTATCTCGATATGGGTTATAATATTCACAAGCAATTACGTTGGTCCTCAGAAGACAATAACAGGACAAACTTTGTTTCGAGGCAATTATTAATTAAATAATTATAGAATACATGATTAACTCACTCCATCATGCTTGGAGAAAATTTTGTTACCTGAGACACAGCATGATTTTTAAAATACGTTTTTGATAACTTTCTTTGAAACAGTTTTGAACAATTTTAATACAAATATGAAGGTAGAAGCATGATGAGATCAAATACTATAATTTCTTGCTAATTTCTTTGAACAACTGTCTCTTATGAGATGTTCATGTCATTTATAATAGCTGGCAACACTGCTGCTGCACACATGTGTTCAACACAACGACTTGTGTTCAACACAACAACTTGTGTTCAACACAACGACTTGTGTTCAACACAACGACTTGTGTTCAACACAACGACTTGTGTTCAACACAACGACTTGTGTTCAATACAACGACTTGTGTTCAACACAACGACTTGTGTTCAACACAACGACTTGTGTTCAACACAACGGCTTGTATTCAATACAACGACTTGTGTTCAACACAACAGTTTGTGCCATGTGTATACAGACTGGACCCTGTGTGTCTTTGTGTTAGTCGCAGTTGTGTGTCGTGGAAATTAATTAACCAAGAACAAAATGCTAAACGAGTTTCCAGATTTAGCAACAAGATTTTGTTTTCCTTTTCTTGAAAGTTTTTTGCTTTCGTTACGAAAATTTTGGTGTGAGGTACAGTGTGTTGAATATGTGTATCCAGCCGTGAAAACATACCGGGGCATTGTGTGTGTTTGTGTGTGATTGTGTGTGTTTCGCGTGGTTTGGTGTCCATGTATGTTTTCGTGTGTTGGTGTGTTTTATGTGTGTGTGTTGGCGTGTGTTTGTGTGTGAGTGTGCTTTCGTGCATTATTACTACGCACTAATTCGTAACAAACAATCACTTTACTTCTGAATGATGCAAACATTTTCCATTTCTGCAGGTGTTAACAGCTGTTAAATAAACGTTCACTGTCACGTAGGATCAACACAGAACAGAATACTCGTTATTAATTCTCTATACAGAGTGTCCTTAAATATCTTTGTTCTTATTTTATCACTTGTATAGCATGTTCAAATTCATATTGGTTATTTTTTTCACTCTACGCAAAATTTTATTTGTCATAATAGTGAAAGTAATCATAAATAAAAAAGTTCTAATATGAGCCTGAAAAGAAAATGGGTGGTCGAATCATAAGGTACAATTTTTTTGGGAGATGCTGTAAATGCAAATAAAAATTCCGTGACTTCTTGGATATAGCAGCTTTGGCAACTATTTGTTCAGAGACGATCTTTCAAAATTGAACTAGGAAGAGAAATGTAACTGCTACCTCTAATTAACTCCCAGGCCTATTTAAACTGTATGAATTTTCCACTATGTATGAAAATTGCACATTGGCTCCATGCATGATAAATGATTCCCTTAATGTATATGATAACTTACCAATCAATTTGTTGATTATAATGGACTTCTCTTCGGCTACATTTTAATTCAGCTCCAAGATTGTATGTTTATTTATAATGTGACGTTGATGTGTTGAAGATGTTCATATCCCCCACACGTCAATGTCCTTCGTTACCCTTTTTCCGTTGGGATATAATTTCAAAAAATAGTGTCCTCATATGGTATTTTAACGTAGTTTTCAAGGCATTATTTCTAACAAAACGTGTTTTTGTGGTATTTGAACCTAATTTTTTGGGGGGTATTGTTTTCAATGTTTTATTCGTTCGCCATAATTTCCCGTAATTTTAATTTTGTTCCTGAGGTATTATTTTCCAATATGAAGTTCTTTTGTCGTGTTTTAACCTAATATAGTCTTTTTTCGTGGGATATTATTGAGAACCTAATCTTATAATGTTATATTTTACTTTATTTATGTGTTGCGCATCATTTCCGTTCTAATGTTCTTGTGTTTCAAGTTACCCTAATTTTTTAGGGTAACATTTTTTTCAAGTGTGTGCCAGAATGACCATGCGTCCATGTTGTTTTTTTGGAGCCCAGTTTCCTTCCTCACAGCCTGAACACAAAATCTTGATGTGTTTTTTGTGTTGTGTTTTTTGTGTCATATTTTTTGTGTTTTATTGTGTTTGACTAATTTTTGGTTGGTGTGTGTCTCTCTCTCGTCCGCAGACGCCTGTACGCTCTCCCTGCAGAAGTTTTTCATGGTCGTCCGTCCCCACACGTCCTAAACCAGTCAGTAAATCCAGTCAATAAATCCAGTCAATGAATCCAGTCAATAAATCCAGTCAGTGAATCCAGTCAGTGAATCCAGTCAGTGAATTCATTCAGTGATTCCAGTCAGTGAATTCAGTCAATAAATCGAGTCAGTGAATCCAGTCAGTGAATCCAGTCAGTGAATCCAATCAGTGAATTCAGTCAGTGAATCCAGTCAGTGAATCCAGTCAGTGAATCCAGTCAGTGAATCGTCAGTGAATCCAATCAGTGAATTCAGTCAATAAATCCAGTCAGTGAATCCAGTCAGTGAATCCAGTCAGTAAATCCAGTCAGTGAATCCAGTCAGTAAAGCCCATAAAACCAGTCAGTAAATCCAGTCAGTAAAGCCCATAAAACCAGACAGTGAAGTCTATAAAACCAGCCAAGGAAGCCCATAAATACGGTTCTTGAAGCCCATAAAATTATTCGGTAACAACCGTATGGAAAATCTATACCAATAAAAATGATCAATAAAACATAGAAACCAGTTAATAAAACTCTTGACATGACTGAACTCCATAAGAAAAAAGGGCGCCTTAATAACTCGCTTATCCAAGCAAGTTAGTTGTAATACGGGATTAAGTAATAAGAAAATTTTATTCACGTTCAGAAAAGGGAAATGGGTTAATTAAAGTTTAGATTAAACAATGATTAACTTAATTTGTTAGACTACATTTTTTCCTGCTTACGTACCGTATTTGACAGCATATAGGACGTATTTCCCCTAAATTTTCTGCAAAAATTGCCCTGCGTCGTGTACATCGTAAGTGAAGTTTGAGACCTCCCGTAGGCCTAGGCTAATCTTCTCTCTGACGCTCACTAACCCAGCTTACGCTCAGTACTTCGTCTTATATGCCGTCTTTGCATCTTATATACCGTCTTCGCGTCTTATATGCCGTCTTCGCGTCTTGTATGCCGTCTTCGCGTCTTGTATGCCTTCTTCGCATCTTATATGCCGTCTTCGCGTCTTGTATGCCGTCAAATACGGCATTATTAGTGTTTTATGCACACAAGACCTGTGTACCGTAAAGCTGACTTCTTGTTCCAACGCTTTCTTATTTTCTTCTTCTTTCCATTTGTCTTCCATCTTTTATAGCACCACAAGCTATATCTTTATGGGCCTGCTGTGAATTTAACCTAGTGAATAAATGGGCGAACTCTAGTGCTAATACACCTGAGTGACAGCCGCAGGTTTGTTACGTATAACCAATCATTACATGTACAGACTACAGCAACGTCGGTATGGCAGTTTCAGAAAAGTATCCCATCAAAAAATTACAAGACTGGTATTTTTCTGGATAAAACTGAAGCCAACATGTAACGCAGACCTTCAGATCCACTAATTTAAGATGAACATATTCTTTCCAAAAACTATGATCGTAAAAACCATGATATTTGTGCACACTGGTGAATGGACGTGTAAGGGGTTTTCCTGGCGATGTTGGGAGCAACAACATCCGACAACTAATCCCTAGCCTGGCTTTTGCCGCACTGACCAAGTGGCAATGTTTAACCCATTAGCGCCCACTGTCCTCATTTGAGGACAGGCTATAAAGGCTAAATTAGCCTAATGCTGAAGTTATTACTCCACCGAACAAAACATTGCGTAAATTACCCCGTATATGTACACCTTTTTTATTCCTACTTTAGAACGAAACATTTAGAATATAGGGCTCAAGTGAATGATTTCTAATGGACTTGACCTGCTATACATAGTATGATGGGACCTAATGGGTTAACATGTTTTGCTCGTGTGAGTTGCGGGTTGCTTCCTGTTCGTAACCTGAGTTCTGGGGCGCGACGTGTAAAAATAATATACTCGTGTGGATACATCACCAAGCTTCTCAATTTTATTCGTGTGGAGCACATACTTACAAAAAGACTAGTTTAAACTGTTCCTAAAAAAGAAGTTTGTCTAATGCAGTTTAAGTTACAATTCGTAAGTTTATTATTTTCTTTTCATTATTCTTGTGCTTTTCGTTGCATTGCAGCTCAAAATGTCTGATGTTTGGATTGAAATTTGCGAGTTACTTAAAATTTGAATGTATTCTTCAAGTCTGTCTATGGCTGGGGATTTATACGTATAACTTGTAATTATTTTGTTGGATTTTTTATTGAACTCAATTTTACAGTGTGAAGATTTTGTTGGTCTTATAACTTACTATTGCATTATCAGTCCTTTAATTTGTCTGTGTGAAGTTCTTTGAGTTTTTAAATCTATATTTGCTACTAGAAATTTACTGATTACCTGAGAAAAAATACAGAGATCAACTTCCTAATCAGTATCTCTGTGTTTCTGCGTAAAGAAAGCACTAGATATATATATATATATTCCATGTATGATACTCAGGGTATCATGAAGTCAGGGTATCATGAAGTCAGAAATACATGTAGAAAACAACAAAATTGAAGCAATAGCTTTCTTTTAATTTTCTTTAACTTACACCACAGTTGCATTACTTTTTTCCAGACAACCCAAGGCCCAAAACGCGTATTTTTATTTCCAAATTAATGGTTCAAGCAAATCCTATTTAATATTTTCATGTGTTTCTATAGTTTTTCATCTCATGATCCAGTTCAGCGATGTGATAGTTTTGCAGCCTGACAAGAAATTGACTTTTAATAAACAACAAGATACAACTTCGAAAAAAACTCGAGTTTAGATGAACCTTACGACGTAAACTTTCAAAAATTGCATCTGGATTTCGCGTATGTTACTTCAGTTATGATCTATAAAAACAAAGCCTTTATTTCTTTTTAAGAATACCTTTTTTTTGCAGGGAAAATCGACCTGAGTCTGCAGAAGCTGTTCATGGTGTGCGCTCCTGGGAGGGCGGAAAAATTGTGAACTGTTCGTGTCAAATCTTCATCTGGCTTCCATCTTGCAATTTTCTGGGGTAAACTTCACAAAAGTTCCCCCGAAAATCGACTCATTTTTTACTTTTTGCCGCAAAATTTTCTGACATAGGCCTTTGAGGAACCTGAAAGCCTCGTCGTTTGTGCCTGTGAAAAAAGTTGTTTTTTGTTAAAGGACATGGGAGACATAGAATACGTAGATTGTCGTTTCAAGACTCAAAATACTGGCTCTGTGTGGCCGAAAAAAACATTACCCTAAATTTGACCCCAATCTTGGAAACCAATACAAAAGCGTTGGGGTGTTTATTCTTTTAACTAAATTTCAAGATGTTCGCGAATCTAGGGTAACTTAACATAGCGTTACCCTAGACAAGCCTGAACATCTTTTATAAGGCGAAATATCGGATGCGGAGTTCGATGTCGTAGTAACAATCCGCTGTTTGCGAGGAGTAGATTTTGTGTATGTTTGAATGCTAAGAATAGGATGCGAGAATATGACTATAGGGAGGTAGCTAAAAAGGATACTAGATGTTGAAATGTTGATCGTGAAATACCTTGTAAAATAATCGATTACTTTAAGAATCTTAGGGTCATTTGTGCTATATAACGAAAAATTCTAACATGTCCACTAGAATTACTTCTTTTATTTCTTAAGTTATTGAATATTTTACGCAATATTTCACATGTGAATTCTCTAGGTTGTTTGTTCTGGACATTTCTTGACCATCAAAACATGTATAAAATAATGAGTGCGGTCACATGAACATTCTTGATATCACAAAGACATAGAACTTGTCCCTACAGAAGAGATCAGTATTGTACTCGTCAATACTTCACTGAAACTTTCTAAGAAACATGAATCTCGAAACTTTTTTATCAAAGGACTGAGTAATTCTTAAGTTTCATTTAACATGTTTACACTACCACGGAACTCGATTAGCGTGACCTGGGATTAAACATTTTGTCTCGATTAAGGTGCAGCATGTCATCCTTGGCTCCAGTTTTGATTAAATCCCAAGTTTATGTTTCAAGTTTTGCTCAAATCTCAAGTTTATTGTTTCAAGTTTTGCTTAAATCTCAAGTTTATTTAATTCAAGTTTTGCTTAAATCTCAAGTCTAATTATGTCTCAAGTTTTACTTTCTAATTTCTTAATGGGCTCGTGTACTAAAGTATTAATAAATGCCAGGAAGCTTGGTCATGAATTATCAATTTAAACTTATTTGGAACTCAATTCAGTTGAAAACAACAGAATTAGCAAACGCAAGTTTCGGGTTTTCCGTTCGGGTTAAAATTATTTCTTATTTCCGAATTTAATTAGTTGTAACTTCAAATGGAATAATTTTAATTTCAAATTAAAAAATTACGAAAGTAATTTTAATTTCAGAATTTTATTAATTTTAGTTTCATTTTAATTGATTAGGAAATTAATTCTAATTTCAAAGTCACCACGTTGTATAGTCTTGGACGTTAGTTGAACATGTATAATGTTGACCTATAATATATTGTTCCCTTATTGACTAATACGAAGTAAATAATTGAAAAAAGTTTATAGCTTAAGTCCTGAGAAATGTCAGAGATGCATATATAAATGGGTCTTAGTTAACCTGGTATATCCTAGTTGACCTGGTATACCCTAGTTGACCTGGTATACCCTAGTTGACCTGGTATATCCTGGTACACCTGGTATATCCTGGTACACCTGGTATATCCTAGTGCACCTGGTATATCCTAGTGCACCTGGTATATCCTAGTACACCTGGTATATCCTAGTACACCTGGTATATCCTAGTACACCTGGTATATCCTAGTACACCTGGTATACCCTAGTTGACCTGGTATACCCCAGTTGACCTGGTATACCCCAGTTGACCTGGTATACCCCAGTTGACCTGGTATATCCTAGTGCACCTGGTATATCCTAGTACGCCTGGTATATCCTAGTTAACCTGGTATACCCTAGTTGACCTGGTATATCCTAGTGCACCTAGTACACCCAGAACTACTAGGTATCGCCTTGTCAACTGAACATTCCTGAGGCAGTTGAAAGAAACTGACCGATGCACACCTAAATGCTCTCAATATTGGGTGAAGGATGCTAGGACACAGCTTGAAAATCCTTCAAACATAAGCTCAAACATGGGTTCAAACATGGTTCAAATGCAACTACAGTTAGAAGAGACTTCAAACATAAGTTCAAACATAATTCAAACACAAGCACAGCTACGAGACACTTCAAACATGGTTCAAACACAACTACGAGACACTTCCAACATAAGCTCAAACGTAATTCAAACACAAGCACAGCTACGAGACACTTCAAACATGGTTCAAACACAACTACGAGACACTTCCAACATAAGCTCAATGGTAATTCAAACAAGCACAACTAAGAGACAGTTTAAACATGGCTCAAACACAAACAAAGTTACGAGACAGTTCAAACATAAGTTCAAACACTGAAAAATAATTTCGGGCTCGTTTACGAATGTTTTAATTGAAATAATAAGCGACCAAGGATGTTAGCTAAACTTGAATATGTGTATTTAGCTCATATATGATTAATACGTTTATGCCTTGTAAGGAATTTATGAAAGAAAAGCTCTGTCAATGTATGATGGAAATGATCGAAAGTTGCGTATCTTTCTATTATCAGAATTCATGAAATATCTATATCATACTTTTACGTAGTAGTCTAAGAAAGCCTGTCCTATTTTTATCATACCTATTACTATGCCACTTTTGTTTTAAAACTTGTGACACATTGGGAAGTAAAGCTGCTTCTACGCACATGTGTCACTGGCACTTTTTATATAGGACCAAGAATCAGTGAAAGTAACGCAAATGTTTGAAAACTTCTTCGGATGTATACATCGATATCAAGGACACCGATATTAAAGTTATAAAATTTATCCTTCACGTTGATTGATTTTGAAACCTTGATGTCGGTATCCCTGATCCGATGTAAATATTTTTGGTGGGTGCCCTGTATATTAAGGTCACGTGTTACTTTCCTGAAGTAGCTGTGAGACTGTGATTCCATTAAAGCTTAGTGGATATTACTTTATTCAAATGACGCAGTCCCTGCTGGGAACAGTAGCATAGCTACCAACCTACGACTAGTTGATCGACGTCTTTCCAAGCTTTGCAATTTTTCTAGTTTCTTTGAATTTTTTTAATTCCCTGTTTCTCCTAAGAACTAAAATACAATCCTTCAGTTCTTGATAAGCTCTTGGCTCATAATATGAAGTAGTGCAGGTCACTTTTTTAGTTCTTTTAAAAAACGTAAATGTTGTTTTTCCTTGAAGCTATCAGTAAATTCTGTAGTTGTCTTTCCAGTGAACTGATTGCTGGGAGTTAGAGTTGGAGAAGAAAATGTTGGCTGGGACACAACAGTCAGGACTGGTCACAGAGGTGTTGGCTGGGACACAACAGTCAGGACTGGTCACAGAGGTGTTGGCTGGGACACAACAGTCAGGACTGGTCACAGAGGTGTTGGCTGGGACACAACAGTCAGGACTGGTCACAGAGGTGTTGGCTGGGACACAACAGTCATGACTGGTCACAGAGGTGTTGGCTAGGAAGAGCTATGCTGCAAAGAATATTTTACTCAGAGTATGACGAACAAAAGCATCTAATCGGACAGTTTCAAACTCTGTTTTTTGCAATAATAATAAACAAAAACACGTTTTTCTTGCCCCCTAATGTTTTTTTTGGAGAAATTAAGGCTTCAATGTTCAGAAATTGTGACCAAAATTGCGAGAAGCAACTGGTAAATAATTTTTTGTGTTAGTTCAGAGAGGTTTTGAATTTTATTTGTAATTCGCTATAGACGTTATACCTAAAATTATGTGAACTGAATATCATGTACGCAAGCATAAAGGAATTTTTAAGGAATTTTACAGTATATTCTTGAAATGAATTATTTCAGAATGAAGATACGACTTCTGTTTTGTACTACAGGAATAAAATATAACATCTGAATTGAAATAATTTTTTTTCAACATAGTTTTTTTACAATGATGTTACACTCCACATTAATGTTGAACTCTACATTTATGTGGGTCAACTTTCTCTAGTTGGTCTAGTTTAGGGGACCTGTTCTAGCATCAAACTAGGTGAGGTTTAAAAAAAATCAGAAAACAATTATTACAGCCAGTGATAACTAATCAACGTTTCTTTACAAAATAAAAATTGAATCTAAAATAAAAGGAATAATGACATTTTTTGGTTTTCATCAAGCGTCAGGTGAAACACTTGATGTAGAAAATCCGAACCTAAAATTACTTCCAACGTCTTTGCGCTGAATTTTGTTTTGCCGCTTACACTAGAGGTAATATTTCCCCTAAACTTCCTAACTTTACCCAACCTAATCCGAACTTCATCTAACTTCACCTAACCTTACCTAACTTAACCCAACCGAACATATTGCACAAGTTTAATTAAAAAATTGCGCGTTTACTTGACAAATAAAAGTTACTAATACTAGCCAAGAAAATGTAGTTAGAAGATTAGTAAAGGACAGGTAGAAACATTTTATGACAAATTGAAGTTGTCTTCTAAAGTATTGTCATTAATGTCCGTTTTAGAAACTTGATGCGTTATAGAATGTAATTGAATTTGTAAAAAAATTGAAGCAACCGCCCGGTTACTTTCACCACGTCTTCCGTTAAAAAGATTCAGTGATGGTTTTGACAGCAGGGGTGGTAGTGGTGATGATGGTTTAGGTGATGGTGGCAGTGGTGATGGTTTAGGTGATGGTGGTGGTTACAGTAGGGACTGGGGCTTTTAAAACTAGATCATATTTGGCATTAGGTAATTATGAGCAAACCTAAAAACTGTAATATGGCATTGAAAAGATCCTAAAAAATCGGTAACTTTCGACTACGTAGCCCCCCATAAAGGCTCATTTGAGATGATGTGACGATGTGATCAAACTTGGCGCCTTTGGAGGCTCGATAAAGGGAACGTCAGTTTTATTCCCTCATTGCAGTCAGCAAACCTAAAGACGCTTAACCCATTAGCTCCCATCATACTATGTATAGTAAGTCAAGTCCATTGGAAATCATTCACTTTAGCCTTATATTCTAAATGTTTCGTTCTAAAGTTGGGAATAAAAAAGGTGTAGATATAAGGGGTAATTTACGCAATGTTTCGTTCGGTGGAGAAATAACTTCGGCGTTAGGCTAATTTAGCCTTTATAGCCTGTCCTCAAATGAGGACAGTGGGCGCTAATGGGCTAGTCTTCGTATATAACTCAAATTTGCGTCAAATTTAATTCCAGTTGCAAAAAATATCAACGTTCTTGAATTTTATCATCATGTGTGCTGGGAAGCTAGGTGGTATCTTGGATACTTATACTAGACCGAAAACTTAATTAAGTTAGGCGTTTTTATTTTGTATTTTATTATGAGTTTGTGAGTTCACAGGACGAATTTAAATCTATGAAATCCTGATGAACTGTAACTGTAAAGTGTTAGATTTCAATGTTGTTCGTAAGTCTATACTCGTATTATTCATATTGATACGATGTCTTCCCTGATGTTTTCCATGTTGATACGATATCTTCCCTGACGTTTTCCATGTTGATATGGTGTCTTCGCTGACGTTTTTCAGTTTAGTGCAGTGTTTGTCATTTCTGATGATGTGGTATAAAAAATATTCTCAGTAGCTTGTCTAAGTATTATGTTTAAGGGATTGTCTTTTTCTCTCAATTTTGCATTACAAAAGTTGAATAGCATAAGAGATGCTCACAGCTCCGGACTTATAAATATTTTATAGGACATTCATTTGGAATATCTATAACATCCATCACAACAGATTGGACACAGCAGCACATTATCTACAATATCCATCACAAGAGGTAAAAATAAGATGGAAGGCTTAATAATCTCTTAGTTATTTCGAAACAATAAGTAGAATTACAGCCTGTGTGTTATTAGTAAATCGGAAAATAAAAAAATGCATTTTGGTGAATGGATTTGGCGGAGGAAATTCCTACCTTCTCTCAATTAACCAAATTTCAACTAGTCCTCATATTTAAAGACCTGTCAGTCGTACCTATCAGTTGTATCGTTCACTACTCCCTCTCAGTTGTATCTGTCAATAGTAGCACCTGTTCTGCCGAACTGGTCTGCAAGATAATTTCCAACTGCGTAATTGACCTTATATTCGTCTCACTCAAATAACGTTCTTTCAATAACATCGAAAAAACATCCTGTTTCAGTAGCACTGGATATGCTTATAAATAATTTTTAAAGTTCTTGATACAATAAAAAATTCAAGACTAACAGCTTCTTCTAAAAACTCTCAGAAAAAACAATTTTTACGACGTATTGTGTGTGCTTTTTACTAAGCAGTGAGCTTTTCCTTAGCAGTGATTGTGCTTTCTACCTAACATTGAAAGAGCTCTTTACTTAGCTCTGAGTGGGCTTTTTACTTAGCACTGATTGAGCTCTTTACTTAGCACTGATTCAGCTCTTTACTTAGGTCTGAGTGAGCTTTTTACTTAGCACTGATTGAGCTCTTTACTTATCACACGAATCAGCTCCTTTAATAAGGATTCAGTGAACACTTTTCTTAGCACTAAGTGAGCCCTTTAATAAGCATTGAATGGACTATTTACTTAGCACCAAGTGGACTCTTCAGCAACTAAGCGAAGAAGGACGTACTCCAAAACTCTTATATTTTTAATCGAGTATCCAGAATACGTTCCAGGGAAGCAAGAAAAAGGCGATACTCTTACCTCGCTTTGCGTCTTCCTCTCACCCGCCACTCAACAACTCAGTTCAGTAGTCGAGGTTTACATGGCAGCTTCTGCAGTTATTGTATGACTGCTGCTATCTGAAACAAAGGAATGGTGAACGCGTGATGTTTTTGACAAGATACGTTACGAGATACATTATATACGTTATAAACTCATGATGTTCTTGACAAGTGGACCCATTATATATGTGAACTGATGTTGTTTTGACGCCACACAGGAGAGTTGCGTGGTCACAGATCCTTGTAGTGATGTACGTAGTCATGTGAACAGAAGTCTACTGTTATAAAATAAGGCCTGTATGATGTGACCAGCTACAGAGCTGTGTAAGTGTCTTGCTGTTCTATTAGAGTTTTGTGACAAGTTATACTGCGGACTCCAGTATATAAGGATTAGCGTATATATTGATGCTTAGAAATAATAATAGAATTGGATAAAAACTCTGAGAACTAGGATGGAGTAAAAAACTAAATTCCTTAGCAAAGAAAAACTACTTTTCTTCTTAGTTATTTACTCTATCTAAGTCATCGGACTTCTTATGCAATGATATTGATGCGTTTAGCAGTGTATTGAATATAGAGTATATTCAAATGTTGATCTATATGCAGACCCTGTTAGTGTGTTCACACATGTACGTATACGTAGGAGTCAGTTCATGTTCTGGATGTTGATACGGCAGTTCTGTACAGATGTTGTGTCCACACCTGTACAAGTGTTGTGTACACACCTGTACAGATGTTGTGTACACACCTGTACAGGTGTTGTGTACACACCTGTACAGGTGTTGTGTACACACCTGTACAGGTGTTGTGTACACTCCTGTACAGGTGTTGTGTGTACACCAGTACAGGTGTTGTGTACACACCTGTACAGGTGTTGTGTGTACACCAGTACAGGTGTTGTGTACACACCTGTACAGGTGTGTGTACACACCTGTACAGGTGTTGTGTACACTCCTGTACAAGTGTTGTGTGTACACCAGTACAGGTGTTGTGTACACACCTGTACAGGTGTTGTGTACACTCCTGTACAAGTGTTGTGTGTACACCTGTACAGGTGTTGTGTGTACACACCTGTACAGGTGTTGTGTGTACACACCTGTACAGGTGTTGTGTGTACACACCTGTACAGGTGTTGTGTGTACACACCTGTACAGGTGTTGTGTGTACACACCTGCACTGGTGTTGTGTGTACACCTGTACAGGTGTTGTGTGTACACACCTGTACAGGTGTTGTGTACACATCTGTACAGGTGTTAACGTGCACCTGCTTGTGTTACTGCAGGTTTACATCTGTTATAAGGATGTTATAGGAAGTGTAACTTGGTGTTATGTTGTGTTTATGTGTAATTCACGCTGCTGTAACTGACGGGATGCTTGGGTTTGCTGAACATTGAAATGGAATTTTTAAATCTCGACTAACCGGAAAAGCTACAAAGGAGTTTCAAAGAATTGCCACTGTGCGAAACTTGAGAAGGAATTTCAAGCTATTTATTCCGTCTGAAAACGTTAAAAAATGATTTTTTAATATTAAGACGATTTTAAAGGCTCGATTATGAATTTGTTGTCATAACTTAGAGTTAGCATACATAGTTAGGATTTCTTTTATTATATTATGATACTTCAATTAGATTTAGTATATTTGGGTCAGGAGGGATAAAAGTTCTCTTCAGGACTAGTTAACTTATTTCTAGTCTTTTTAATGTACCAGAAAGACATCACAAATCTTCAAAATGCATTCAACAGATAAAAAAAATTATCTCTTGACAAAGGAATTGGGGAGGAGGTTCAGGGGTGCCTGTGGTTCAGGGTAGTTATACGTAGCTGGAAATGTCTGGAAGAGGCTGGAAATGGCTGGAAGAGGCTGGAAATGGCTGGAAGAGGCTGGAAATGGCTGGAAGAGGCTGGAAATGGCTGGAAGAGGCTGGAAATG
>VCRD01004387.1:29597-40713 GCA_006783055.1 Trinorchestia longiramus
AAGTCTCCAAATATCGTGAACTAAACAAATAACGCGAACTAAAGCTTGCTAAATGAATTCAGCAAGAGTGATACACTTTAGAAAAAAACTATAAATCGTATTGAAATTAGCGTGGAACTTAGTTAATTAGTTTATTTGGAAATAATGGAAACAACAATAAAACACTGATTAGCATAACAATAATATAATATATAAATATAATATCTCTGTCTAGACACGGAACTTACATTCACCAGATTGTCGCTCCCATAGAGAAAAAGTTTAATTATTTCTGTAACTATTATTTCCCACAAGAACTATTTTCTACAAAGTACTTTTGTATTAATTGCTAGACTTGAGTGTATATATTTCTTGCCTGACCATTTAAATTTAGTGTTCTTTGCTTTATTACATATGGCATATAACACAGTTGCGTCTTGCAATAGCAATGCATTACAAGTTTTTTATAAATACTTTGTAAATCCATCGTAAATGCATTACAATTGGTTTGTAAATGCATTACAAGTGCTTTATAAATACTTTGTAAATGCGTCGTAAATGCATTACATGGGCTTCATAAATACTTTGTAAATTCTTTACAAGTGCTATGTAAGTACTCTGCAAATGCTTTACAAGTCCTATATAAATACGTGATGAAAGCTTTATGAATAGATACTTTATAAATACTTCGGAAATGGAACTCTAGTTCCAGGACAGCATATGTCATGAAAATGATATCCAAATATTCAACTTTTCTGAACTTCTTATCGGTAAAACTTTCTGTGAATGATTTCTTGGGTATTGATGGATTGTTTTATAATTTAGGTAAGATACATATAAATTCCTTCTCATTTTCATAACCATCTCAAGAGTTCTTACTTATAATGGTTTGAAGTGCAATATTAATTGCAACAGCACATTTGAAACATTTCATAGAATAGTAATACAAAATGTTTTTACACTCAGAAATATTTTTGCAAAATACGTTTCTTCTTGTATCTTTGTACAGTTAGTCTGCCTTGCATTTGTTATTTGCCTATAGCTTTTATTGGAATTTGAATCAAAAATAATTTTTTCTATTAATGCTGTTTGAACCAGCAACTCTTCTTCATCTCTAAGTATTTTTATCTGAGAAATAAATTTCAAACATATGTATCATTAAATCTTTTTGAAGATGGTTTTTAACACATTCATTGCGGTTGCCTAGCCGTTGCAAATTTTTACTTTGTACATACAGTCACTAGAAAACTTTGAAAAAATTACAGAACCTAACATGAGTGACCCACCGGTGGGTCACACCGCAATGAATGTGTTAAATTGACTTTGAGGACTCCGCATTCCTCAGAGGAATTATAGGCTTCCTAAACTTCCCTTGGGGCGTGTTGACAGTGTCTGTCTTCGTCAGAATACCTTGGGGGACTAGTGCTCCACAATGACAATCTTAGCTACTCACTGCAGAGGCAGCAATGCTGTTGTATGCTTCAATTTCTAGTTAGCTGGGCCTTATTTTCCTTTTCCTGCTTCTGCTGTCGCATGGTAGAGGCCGGTGTTCCGTACTGCCGACTTCCAGCTTCAGAAACGAGTTCAATATTTTCCTTCTTCATTTTTTCCTCTCAGTGATGTGCTTCCAGCCTCCATTAAGAAATTCTCCGGGCAGATACGGGTCTGTGGATGATAGAAAGAATGAAAAACAAGGAATATTTGCGATATTCACTACCATTCTTCTCAAATTCTTAACTGATGTATGGTTCAAGTTGCTGCTAAATTCATTGTCTTCAAATAACTCAGGAAATTCAAAAACTACAGGTATGGAATGCGTACCTAAGCAAACAATTTTATTGCCTAGGAATTGCGTGCAAAGAAGTATGCAATATTAATGTATGCAAGTTCATGAATGAATTCTTACTTTGCTCATAGCGACCGTATGATGATGTTGAATACGCGTCCTGATTTACATGCAATGCTTCCAAGAAAAAACTTTTAGACATGTTCTCGTTTCCTTAGTGTAATTGCAGCCTTTTTTTGAGTCTTCCTTTATACTCAAGTGCTACGACATTGAGATATAATGGGCCTTCATTTACATTATCAATACAATTACCTTGTAGATGTTTTTAATTTGTCCCTTGGTGTCGTGTGTGTGATCCCACCGCTAACTTTCGACGGCTCCACTAAATCTATGTCAACTATACATATATATGCATCAATCTATATGGACAAATTGTCCTTCGTAAATTACGTTACAACTAATTGAGTATGGTCCTACATTTTGAATATTTCGTTTGAGAGTTGGATACAATAACATAAAAAACGCGCTATTTCCAGTGATTATTTGTGCAAGACTTTGTTCAGTCAAAAAAAAAAAAAAATTGGCCTCTATAATGTTAGCTCTTGACGCACTCTAACTGAACGCAGCTACAAGGTTCTCGTGTGTTCGCGTACATCTCATTAGTTATAAAATAATGCACACAAATCCAACTTATATCTGGCATCAAAGTTAGACTTGGCAGCTAGCTTAATTTTCTAACAAATCTATCACAGGATTTATTGAAAATTGTATTCTATCAGTAATAAATGTCAATTAAAAGCATACCAGCCAAGTGGACAAGAGAATTATCTTTCAATTCTTTACGGCCGTTCGAGAAAGTGGTGAGATAGTTGTAGTTTTTTATTCCTTTCGTCTTTTCCTTCACATTCACACGTTTTTACCCTTCACAGACAAAGATTCCTATTAGAATAGAATGAGGCTATAGGAACGAACCTTCTGGCCCATTCTTGGGTCGGATAATTACTTCGATAATTATTCGGTTGTTTACCCAAGTCCCATGCCGTATTTCTAGCCGCATCAACCATGTCGGCAGCGGGATTCGAACCCGGGTCTTCCCGCTCGCAAGCAGATTCGCTCACCAGTCGACCAAGCTGGTGGTAATTTACTCGTATATCAATGATAATGAGTTGTTTCTCAGTTACTTGATAGCAAAGTGATGCGTCAGGGGAAAAACTTACTGCCTTTTGTTGTCTTCCACTGTCAAATGCATCATACATCATACCAGCTCTTTAAATGCTTGATTTTCTGCTATAATTACTTAAAACTAATTTTTACACTGGTTGAAAATTAAAATTAAAGGCATCTTATCGACGCTCGTAAAAAAAGTAATTGGTGGTAAGCATATGATTGAGATTACAGAAGTGACTTCAATTTCTGATTATTTTAGACTTACTAAGACGTACTGAAGTTTTACATGTACGAACAAACATAAAGTGAAATAATGGTAGTTGCGTTTTGATAACTACAGCAAAATTAATTGCGGTCGCTGGAAGGTTTAATGAGAACATGTATAGATTAATTGCTAGCATAACAGGACCGTCATCTACCATCAAACTTGATTAACTAGAGGCTATTTATAATTTCTTTTAAATGAAGTACATGTCCGCCACCTTGTTTGGGTGTACGATGTCTAACTTCTTCTGTGTAATACAAAAAAATTGATTGTAATAAATTAATCAAATAAAAACTATGACATAGATTTTATATTTAAATGACGAGCCACATCAAATGTTCTATTTCACACGTAATGACGTGTTCTATTTTTAAATGACAAGCATTTGTGTAAATAGAAAATTAAAATTTTCTATTTTTATTAGCACTCCTGATGTGTTATGTTTTAAAGTTACGTGGAGCAAAAACTTTCTTACTAAGAAAATAAGTAATAAATAAATTGTAATTATTGAGAAAATAAAAAAATGATGAAAAGTTTCTATCAGGAGTAAAAAGTTTTTTGAAAACTTCATCTAATTCACAAAAACTCGTTGCTGCAAAATTTCCTTTCATTCTGTAACTGAAATTTCTTTTTTCTTCTTGATGGGATTGTGGACCAACATTCATTAGTGCAGGCAAATTCTGATTTTGAAGTTCACGAAAGTCCGAACCTGGAAATAAAAAATTTATGTAAATTTTGGTTCTCGTAAAATGACATACATGAACTTATAAAGAAATCGTAAAAAACCAACGTAATGTAAGTGAGTATTCTGTAACATTTGGGATTGTCTTAGGAAGATCTTTGAAGATTTGATGAGTCAAAATTGTAGAAGTAGAGGATGTCCATAAAGTCTTTACCATTTCTAGGTAAAGAGATTGTAAACGGTGAAGAGACTTTATGGACGCCCTGTATAATTGAAGACTCTAATATCGGTATCTCACGGCAGTAAACAAAGATTTTTCCGAAAAAAATTATCTAGATTCGCAACTTCTTGTAACTTGTTATGGTTTTGCTGTATGGAATAAGCTCGCCAGTATTTGCACCGAGTGTTTTAAGTTACTGTAACTTCCTAAACTTTGTAATACTTGAAATATTTGTGAAGTGCCAATGTTTTGCGACAAGAAAAAATCATTTGCCACTAAATGAAAATTTTTGCTTTAGTTGAGTTTGTCTAGAGGGTGGAAACTCTTCGAGCTTCGAGAGAGTAAGATAGATTCTTTAGGCTAATTTAAGTAATTAAATTAATTAAACAATTTTATTGCCTAGATTTGTTCAAATGCCCTACTTTTTATTGCTTAGACTTGTTCTAATACCCTACTTTATATTGCTTGGACTTGTTCAAATGTCCTACTTTATATTGCCTATATTTGTTCAAATGCCCTACTTTATATTGTCTAAACTTGTTCAAGTGACCTACTTTATATTGCCTATATTTGTTCAAATGCCCTACTTTATATTGTCTAAACTTGTTCAAGTGACCTACTTTATATTGCCTATATTTGTTCAAATGCCCTACTTTATACTGTCTAAACTTGTTCAAGTGACCTACTTTATATTGCCTATATTTGTTCAAATGCCCTACTTTATATTATCTAAATTTGTTCAAGTGACCTACTTTATATTGCCCATATTTGTTCAAATGCCCTACTTTATATTATCTAAATTTGTTCAAGTGACCTACTTTATATTGCCCATATTTGTTCAAATGCCCTACTTTATATTGTCTAAACTTGTTCAAGTGACCTACTTTATTTATGTTGCCTAAACTTATTTAAGGGCAGATTTCACTTCACTTTAACTTAGAGTCTTGCAGTATTTCCTTAAAAATCATGGAACAATTCATGCGGAAAATAAATTGAAATTCGAAGATTTTCTGAAGATTTCTTCAGGATGATGAACTTATGAACGTTATTTTATTTTGAGGTGTGTATGTTGGTACCATTCATTTTATTTCTATTATATTTTGATACTAGATGAAATTTGGTACTTTGGACAAGTTTAAAATCGTATTCGAATGAACGTGAGATATATTCCTTGATTAAATTTTAAACGTTTTCTAATCTTCAAATGCAAGTGACATAAGCGACATAGATGAAGTTGAACTTGCTTCTGTGTGTTGAATAACACGTGAGGGTAGAATAGATTAATTTGAGCTTTCATATCAGTATCACGTAGAAACACAATAGATTAACTTGGGCTTCCAATTTTGCAACACATGAAAGTAATATACAACAATTTGAGCTTCCGAGTCTGCAACACGTAGGAATAGAATAGATTAATTTGAGCTTCCATATCAGTATGACCAAGCAATAGAATAGATTAATTTCACTTTCCAACCATGCAACTCATGGGAATAGAATGGATTAATTTGAGCTTCCATATCAGTACCACGTGGAAATAGAATAGATTAATTTGAGCGTCCATATCAGTATGACCAGGGAATAGAATAGATTAATTTGAGCTTCCATATCAGTATCACGTGGGAATAGAATAGATTAATTTCAATTTCCGACCCTGCAACACATGGGAATGGAATGTATTAATTTGGGCTTCCATATCAGTATGGCCAGGGAAACAATCTCTCCCACCTCAAGTGCTCTGGTTTAGTAAATAATTCACTGGAATGTATGTCATGAAGATGGTGATTAATTAACTGGACTGATCAAGGCACTCATTGGGTCCCTAGTGACCATCAAAAATTCCAGCACCTACACTGTTCAAGTGCCTGGATGAGACATGGAGCTAGAGTTGTGTTGTATGCAAAGGCTGAACATTTTAATTCCTTAAGAAAATTTGAAATGCATGCTATTCCTTTAAGTAGTTTAATTTGTGAGTATCTGGAAATTTAACGAAAATTCAAGACTACTTTGTACACTGCGTATTTGTGTGCATACTTCATAACTAATTTCAATCAAAAATGGCGAGTTTGCCCTTGTTTGAGTATGTGTAATACCAGTTGTGTTTTTTCTGCAATTCACAGTTATTGCGTCGTTTAAGGGTTCGTCTCTATTTATCTGTGATTGCAACTCTGTGCATTGTGTTTTATTGGATGTGTGTGTAATGTTGAAAATGTGTTTACAATTCAGTTTCTGTACATAGACAGTAGAATGTGAGTAGAGTGTGCAGTTTTTGTCTCATCGAAGCATTATTTAGTCAATACAATTTTTATTTTGTTTACCTTTGATCAAAATCTAACAAAATGTGACCATAAAATCCTCATTTATGCTGTAACGCGGCTGATAATTTTTAATTTGTGCCTTCGAACGGTAATAAATCTACCCAATAACTGGGCGTACAGGTTACTTAATTTTCTCATTATTAAGCCAATACTGAAATGCAGCATAGCAGGGACAACTCAACTAATTCTAACTTCACAAATAACAGACATGATTTTCGAAAAAAAAAAATTTCGCCCACAATTTATCGTAAAATTTAACAATTTGAATAATTGTGGATTAGGTTTGATTGCTCTGAAACTTCATTAATGGGTTGTTGGTCATATTGTTAGGCTTGTTATAGATTGTTTGTCGTGGTTAATGATCTCTTTGCAGCAGTTGACGTTAGATTTGGGAAATAGGAATTTAACTATTAAGTAAATTTGTCCGGACATTACAGCACTTGTTGACAAGGCACAACGAGTTATAGTGAAATGATATCTTTTGTAGTATATATTTTATTTTTATACAAACGAGACATTCACGTGTACTGAAAAATGGACTGTACTTGGACCTTCAATGTTACCAAAAATGATAATAAAAGCTAATAGAAATTGACATTACCTGTATCAGTTTCAACATAACTTTTGCAGTAATGTGTCACAGAAACAAGTCAGTCAAGTTTGTTCTTGATTGAAGAGCGAGTAATCTATGTGCAGGGTGTCCATAAAGTCTCTTTACTATTTCAAAAATGTATTACAAATGCAATTGATAAGATATTTTATTCACATTTGTTCGATTGTATTCAGTGTTTATTGAATTGTTTAATCGCATTTTGCATCTGTTTGTTTCATGGTTCTTGTTTGTGAAAGAGGTGCTATTCCGACTTTATGAGAGACTTATAGGAGACTATGGGCATCCTGTACGTAAGATACTCAAAGCTTCCACAGATTTTTCATTCATGGGTAAGAAATGTTTGATGAGAAAATAGTTAACTATAAAGGCTAATCATTTCAAATTGATTAGTACACTCTGAATGAAGGAGCGTTGTAAAAATGCTGATTTGTTCACGTTTTAATTATTGGTATCCATGTACATTACTCATTTTTGGCAAAAATAACTCAATGTCTAATGCAGAATTGAGGTGTTTCTTTATTCTACATGTCACATGTCAAACTTTGTACATTTTCAAGACTCGCTTGAAATTTTCGTAATACTCAAACGTGTTTTTTTCAAATTTACACTGAAATGCTCGTTATTTCATTATTTTAACTTTGTTTATTCAGGGATACTCATGATGAAATATTTCCCTTTGGTAGTTATGAGTGACGTGATGGTAAAATTGTGCAAGTAAATTTGACAAGCATTAGTGATATGAATATGAATGCACACACACACATATGGACAGTTGAGGGGAAAAAGGCTATTTTATATTTATATATATATATAGGCTATTATAAAAGGCTATTTTATATATATATATATATATAAATATAAAATAGCCTTTTTCCCCTCAACTACCCTTTTAATTCCATCTACCCTCAACTAACTTGTGCAAGGAAAAGTAAATTAAATCTCAGGAGCAATGTCCGTAGACCTTTAGTCGTAATTTCCCTTTTAAAAAATGCAAATATATTATGGGGAAACCAATCAATAATTACATTTGGTATTAGGGTTCAGTGAGGCTAATACCTGCCAAATTTTATATTGACAACTCGTTGCGTTTTGAATTTTTTTAGGATAGTTTTGGAGATGAAGTGTTTTCTTTTCGCCTCTGCATCCTCCAATAAACTCTTATTCTTTTTCTTCAATAAACTCTTATTCTTAACTGAAGGTGTGAATAGATCTAAACTCATCAACGTGACTTAAATTTAACAAGGACCTTCTCTCCACCACACAAACCTACAGTGCAAACTCTTTGTGTACTGAGACTATATTGCAGGCAATTTTAGGTGTTCAGGTAATATTGCAGGCAATTACAAGTCTTCCGGTAATATTACAGGCAATTAAATATCTTCAAGCAATATTACTGGCACAAACCCACAGTGCAAACACTGTGTAGCGACTGTATCCCTCAGTACTGCATCAAACGTCCTGTTAACAGCAAACAAAAGTTCTGTTTGTTCGTTGTGAACAGGACTATAGTGAGAGCTCCTGTTTCTATACAAAGAGTTAAAAAAGCTGCATTGCCAAGTAATGAATTGAATTTGCTGGTTTTCTATAAACTATTCCAGTCATAAATTGGTCAGAATAATTCTCAAATGTGCGACTGCAAGCTGTCATGGATATATATTTATATGATTTACATGGCGCTATGGTTTGTTTTATGCAATAATTTTTTGTAAGGATTTGTTAAGTGCAATAATGCTTTTTGAGCAGTGAAATGCATGGGAAAATGACTTTGAATGTTACAATAAATGTTATTTTTGCTGTAGGCACTAGAAGGAGGTGAAAAATTAACGACAGATCCGTATCATGAGAGGCGATGTGAAATTTGTTTTTAGAATTTTTTCTCTCAGGAAAAAATGCTGCGAGGAAACAGTGAAATGAATCTATTTTTCTCGTCAAAAGAGAAGGATTTTCTTTTAATTATAATCGTCGATGAAAAAATGGATTGACTTCGAAGGATTATGTGAATGTACGAAAGTTTGTGAAATGTATTTTACGACGATAGAGTTCTTGACTTCTGTATGATCGTACTGTACTGTCTACGGTACAGTACTGTTCACGGTACCGCAGTTCACGGTACCGCACTGTTCATGGTACCGCACTGTTCATGGTACCGCACTGTTCATGGTACCGCACTGTTCACGGTACCGCACTGTTCACGGTACCGCACTGTTCACGGTACCGCACTGTTCACGGTACCGCACTGTTCACGGTACCGCACTGTTCACGGTACCGCACTGTTCACGGTACCGCACTGTTCACGGTACCGCACTGTTCACGGTACCTTACTGTATACATATGGTACTATATTGTAAGCAGGTAAAGCATTTAAGCATGCAAGTTTAGATATTTTCGAGTAGAAGGTGCAGTAGTTAAGAACTTAGCACAGTTCACGAAGAACAAAACTTGTATTTTAGTCTTCGTAGCTATAAAAATAGCTTGTAAGAGTCAATAACTTTTCAACACAATAACCGCAACCGCAAGAAGACATTTAACCGCAATAACCGCAATCCTCAATAAGAAAATCATTAAAACAGTTAAGTTATGTCCAGCTCTTTCAAACCCATGTTCCAAGTCTACGTTTTCTTTGTTGGTGCTGTTGCTTGCTAAAGTTCTTGCAGTGAACACGGTGTTGTCGTGAAAAGCTATGTCTCGTTGAAATGCAGGGTGTCCATAAAGTCTCTTTACTATTTCAAAAACTTATTACAAATGTAATTGATAAGATATTTTATTCAGATTTTTTCTATTGTATTTAGTGTTTATTAAGTTTTTAAATCACATTTTGCATTTGTGTGTTTCAGGGATCTTGTTTGTGAAAGAGGTGCTGTTCAGACTTTATGAGAGACTTTTATAAGAGACTTTATGGACACCCTGTAGTTCTACCTCTGTACTACAGGATCGTGATGTTTGTGTGTGTGTGCTATTGAAATTTAAGACAGATTAAGAGGTGTATTGTTGTTAACCATTGTTGTGTTTGTCTGGTGCATTTAAATTAACGAATTTATGCGTGTCTTTGCCTCATGGTCAGTGAGAAATGTTAGTTATTTTATTGCAATGCAACTGAAGTTTCTATAAGGTACTGATGGTTGTTCTAACATGGCATTGAATCTTATAAAAATGCATGAAACTTGCATTAATTTTGCTCTGTATTTTCGTTGACGGTCATTACTTCTCGTACTAATCAAGATCTAGAGGTACTTATTCATAACCTAGGGACGTTCAGTAGTCATGACCCAGAGTTACGTAGTGTTATTCACCCATAGGTGCTTACTCATTATGACCTTGGGGTACTTAATCATAACCCAGTTGTGGGTAATCGTTTACGACTGTTCTGAGATCTGTAATTTGTGTTTGTCCAGAAAGTAAGTTACTTCAATATATTTTCTTGATGGCAATAGAATTTACTAACCTCTCACATAATTCCACAGTTATGCGTATGAGTTATGCGAATTTTATTTATCTATATAAAGTAAAATTTCGAAGATTCAGACTTCGTCCATATCAGTTTTTTAAGTTATGCGAGCTGTTAATATGTTAACATAAAAAATAATTGTTCAAAGTTATTATACCAGCTTGAAATATTATAAACTAATCAAAGTTCGAATTAAAATAATTATTAAGACAACTTTCTCACTTTAGCGAGTCACTTTAATGCAATAAACATACAATTCAAAAATTAGAAATCACACAAATTTATAATAAAAACCTACAACTCACAATTTTCCGACTATGTGACAGCAAAATACATACATAAAATTTTACAAGTACATTATGTTCAAAAAAGTTCAGCAACTTGAAATTTGCAATTCGAGAGCGTGACACATTTACGTCCCACCTGTGGGATGCGCAGTGGTGCCTGCGCAGTGGTGCCTGCGCAGTGGTGCCTGCGCAGTGGTGCCTGCGCAGTGGTACCTGCGCAGTGGTGCCTGTGCAGTGGTGCCTGCGCAGTGGTGCCTGCGCAGTGGTGCCTGCGCAGTGGTGCCTGCGCAGTGGTGCCTGCGCAGTGGTGCCTGCGCAGTGGTGCCTGTGCAGTGATGCCTGTGCAGTGATGCCTGT
>VCRD01004388.1:0-25976 GCA_006783055.1 Trinorchestia longiramus
AGCAGGGTTGCCAGAATTGTTACGTTCGTAACAAAAGTGTTACTTTTTGCTTGCAAATCTTCATGTTGTTACTTTTGTTACGACTATAACAGAAGTTGTTACTTTTTCAACATTCAAAGTTGGTTCATATTTCAAACGCATATGCAAAGTATGTATTCAAAACACGTTTTGTTCTGCTGCATCCCATCGCAGCACCGCTGTACAGTTCGATAGTATCATAGCTGGGCCAGTAGCAAGTAACAGCTTGAACTTTATTAGTTTTAGACGATTACTGGAAAATTACGATCTGACATAGAACTTGAGTACCTATGGATAGAAATCTTAAATTTTTATATATCGTTATTGAAGCAAATTTTTGACCATTTTTTATCAAATGATATATATCACGCAATTGATCCAGATGACATTAAAGTAGGGAAAACACTATCATTCCCCTTCCGTGGAAATTTCCAAATAATATATCAAAAACAAAGTGTAGATAAACACCGATAGAGGGGAACTCACTTTAGAAGACACGTCTCACACAGATGGAAAAGAACCAGCAAGATTTTTGAAATGTTTTGAAAGAAACATTTCAAAAGAAAACACTGTTGTATCAATTCAAAAATAGCGCCATTTAGCGGGGATGGTCTTCATTATACATTACTTTTCAAACTAAGCAGAGTCTACTCGCATTGCCACATTTTTCTGCGTGTTTCGAGTGGTCATTTTGTCTGCTAAATATTATAGTAAAAATACACAGATTGCAATTGAAATGTAGATATTACCTGCCTTTTAATATCCACTTTTGTATTCGAAATATCAATTTGCCGACACTTTCTGTACACACTGGCAGCCTCCCAGCAATTTAGTTGATAACAGAAGTGAATTTATACGATATTAACACGGATGTAGGAGCTACTTTTTGAAAGGTGAATAGAGATTTTTATTCTTTTATCTATGTATGCAGAGAAAATGAACATAGTAATCGAAAACGATTTTTGTTTGTGTTAGAATTTAGCGAACTAATCCAAAAAATTGCTACGCTTGATCAATGTTCTGTTAAAAATATATAAGTTCTACTGCAAAAAATCTATAATTTTCATGATATAGAAGAAATATCTTCAATGAATAGCAACATATTATTGTTTAGCAACAATAGTGCGATTATTTAGAAATTTTTAAAATTTGTTACGTTTTTGACAAATTTGTTACGTTTTGAGATTAGAAGTTGTTACTATTCACGAAAACCTTCTGGCAACCCTGGGCTGAAGTGCCTGCGTGAGGTTAGGTCCCTGACGTATGTAATTGATGCTCATCAATGTTGCAAAACTAGTACGTAAAGAGGTTAAGGGGAATGTTTACGGATCACAACTTTGCTGATATTTATTCGTTGAAGAAGCCTGGTTGGTAACTAGACAATAATTTCCTTGTTGGAGGGATTGAAATCGTGTTACTGCGACTCGTCGATTTATGAAAATATCACGCCTTGGAGATCTCAATAAAGACCTTCCGATGACTCAGTTTAGTTAGGCCCGTAATGTTATTAGTGGGCCAACACGGAGTACCTATAACACTCTAAAAAATTTCAAAATTAAATTAATTGACTTTGTTCATATCGTTGAGAGTTGACGCATAAAAAATTGTCACCAAATGCTCTCATAAAAATGTGGAGTTTAAAAGTGACCACTAGAATATTCACAAAGTATAATGTAAAAATAATGAGATCTTTTTTTAAAAGTTCATGGAGCCTAGTGAAAAAATGTTCTTGAACTTAAGTAGAATAATTTGCCTTGGTAATTACAAGGGGAGTTGTTGTAAAAGAACCTCCGGAGTGTCCATAGGGAAGTATTTTTTTTCATTTTCGTGCGTGATGATAGGGGTTTGCAAAGAAACAATGTGTAGTTGTCGAGATCTTTGTTAAAGAGAGATGTTACGCTGTCAACATGCGCACGGGGCTCAGAAAAGAGCTTGAAGAGGCGGTGATTGATGATGAGTTTGCACAACATATGAAAGTTTGTAGAAAGTGAAGTACGATTTGAAAGCAATCTGCAAAGTGGATGGCAAGCGCTAGTAGCATTCATAAAGTCGTAGTTTCACTGTTCAAAAAAATAGTTGAACTTTGTGGGCAATTTTATTTTTATCAAAGGATACGTAATATCAAATATTTTGAAGAGTTGGCAACCTTTCCCTTTGTTGGTGATGAACTCGCAAAATAAATTAGGTACTGGGTTACAACTGATCGTAGCTGTCTGTGCTGACATTCTCATGCTTCCAGTTCATGGTTCGTTGAACAAAGGAATGCTTCTGAAGCTTTTGAAGGGACAATTTTTTTACGAATATGTGGCGTACACCATAATAATGATATTCAATCAGCAAATATTTGGTAGAATTTTTCCAAAGAAGGATAATAGAAGGGAAACCAACTGAAAAAGTAGACGACACGGCAATATTTTGTCCTGATCCAAAGTTGATTGCTTAATTTTCTCTGAGTACATTTAACAGTTAGCCCGTGCAAGCTCGTGACTGTTATGTGATTCGACCCAACCCTTTTTCCTGGCTTCGGAAACAGACTTCACTTCTCGCTTTTATGTATCTTTAAAAACCGGCAAATATGTCATAATAGGATTCCTTTCAAAACGCCCCAAACTGAAACTTCCAAAAAGTTTTACAAAAATCTGCCAACATCAGAAAAATACATTGCAATATTGAAACGAATGTGCCTTGAAAAAGGTTATTGCAGTATTTCCCATGCTACCAAGCCCAGAAGCTTTGCGGACGTTCCCTAACTGAGCAAACATTCGGAGGTCGAGGCAACAAGTGTGACGTGAGGGGCAGAAAAGCTTGGCTCTGCAAAGCAAGGGCTGGGATTTACTACCTGGAGAAGAATTTGCTTATGCTGCTCAGACAAGGCCAGATTCAGAAGCACCTGAGTTTAACGACCGGGTCTCCCCTCTTGTGGGAATTCTGGGTCTTTCAATAAATGCAAGCTCCGGCATAAAATTCTTCTTTGATTGTAATTAAGGTTTTCCATCCAGCAGTACAAATTAAAATCTGTGACGTGAGAGATCAGAAAAAATTGTTAAAATTTATTGGGTTGGGACAAATGTATTGGAACACCAGTTACATTAGTACACTCGTATCTACATACATAGACATTTATATTTATTTGCATATGCTTGTGTACAGTATTTGTGAAAAGCTGTTCAAACTTGGAAATGTATAAACCACTTCTTTTGGTTTGAATTGATCTTTCTGAAGTGTTTCTTAGAACTGCAATTCTCTTTGAAAAAGATTAGGGCTTCGAAACTTCTTGCCAAAGGGTCATCTGTTTTGGCAACAAAACCGTTCCAGCTTTTTCCAAGACAATTGCAAGAGATTCTGTTGTGCCTGTTGCACATGTACCACACTCTAAATAACTGAGATCTGGCTATTGCAGACGCCGGTCAGGGTTTCATACGTCTTTTTTGAGATTCTTCAAAACAATTTTATTATTCACAAGCTACGTGTATCATTGCATCGTCTCACAGAACACTATTTTCATACATCACTGACTTAACATCACGTGTATAAACATAAAGATTTCATCGCTTTATGCGCAGCAAGATGTTATGCTGATATATTTTATAATTATGATGTGAATAAATTTTATTTTCCGAAAAAATTTAAAATGCATTATTTTATAGCGTTTTTGCATAATGAATGGGATGTATCCTTGTCCACACTTTGCCTCTTCACTCTTCGTACGAAAGTAGGGGTTTCATTAAGGCATGTCATGCATGTTATTGGACTTTATGAAGCTCGAGTCAACAATTTTTGTCGAGACCAGTCTTTGTAGCTGGAAGCTCATCTTTGCAGTCATTTCAGGGACGCCAGTTTTGTGATACTATGTGACGGTCTTTTAATACTATGTTATTACTCTTTTTTAACTTCACAGTTAAATTTTTTCTGCAATGGCGTTAGCAGGTAAAGCTTTTGCCTTACAAAGTTAATTCTGCCATGGCTCGATGTAAGATTGTCACTTAAAAAATTAGTAGTAAAATCATTTATGGTTCTGAAGTTTCTGTTAACCGCAGCGAGCACTTGACGTCTATTTTGAAATTTACAACGTTGCCGTCAAATAGTAGAAGTTGAAAAATATTGATAAATTTTTATGAACAGAGGTGTTTTTTTTACAGCCCTTAAAAACTCTTTTTCAAAATTTCAACACGGAGGCCTCTGATACACGAGGGTGATAAATTTGACGAACAACATTTTACATTGATTTTCTTTAACCCTTCAATCCATCAACTATATTCATACCTTATTCGTTTGCACTCAAATTAGTGTCTTTTACCTATCGTGTACTTAACTTCAGACGATTTTTGTTTTCTCTCGTAACTTTGTGTAATACGAGCAGTAGTTTCTTGACGAATTCGCTGGATTAATATCATAGAATAATACTAAACTATTTTGCTTGCAATGACTGAGAAGAAGGAAGAATCTTGCGTTTCCTGCGTACATGCAACCAATAAACTTGATACATTCCAACTATGTCGACTTTTATGATAAAAATTCAGAAATTTAAATCAAAATTTAGGTCTTGTTATGATCATTAGAGATATTGGGAAAAGTTCCAAAAGTTCTAATTCCAATTAGTCTTAAATACGTTTCATGATTTTGCAAAGGAGTAAACATTTTTCATAGCAATGACCCGTGACTAAATAAAATGCGTTGCAAACGTAATTTTATATATGAAACTTGCAGAATCGTTTCATTGTTCCAGAGTTTCTTAAACGCTCTGAAAAGCTAAAAGACAAACTTATACTAACCATTAATGTGGAGTATAAAAAAAAACTAGTATAGATATTCTCGACATAAAAAAAAAATTAGAATTAGAGTGTTCTCTCGGCAAGACTATTCTCTCGATGGAAGCATTCTCTCAATATGAGCGTTCTCTCGACAGGAGCGTTCTCTCAATATGAGTGTTCTCTCAATATGAGCGTTCTTTAGACAGCAGCGTTCTTTCGACAGGAGCGTTCTTTCGACAGGAGCGTTATTTCGACAGGAGCGTTCTTTCGATAGGAGCGTTCTCTCGACAGGAGCGTTCTTTCGACAGGAACGTTCTCTCGACTGGAGCGTTCTCTTGCCTGGAGCGTTCTCTCGACTGGAGCGTTCTCTTGCCTGGAGCGTTCTCTCGACTGGAGCGTTCTCTCGACTGGAGCGTTCTTTCGACTGGAGCGTTCTTTCGACTTGAGTGTTCTATCGATGAGAAAGCTTCTGTTGTAGGCTATTCTTAGTTATCAATATTAAAATTAAGGATACAAATTAAATTAAGTAACAGTCTGTTTAATATACAAAACCTAATTTTTCAATATTTTCGTAGTGGAATTACAAGTTCATTTCGTAAACAACGCTTCATTTCATCTCGTTATTTCATAGCAAATTCTTTTTCTAGTTGAAACTTCACCTTGACGCTGTGAGAGAGGGTGGAAGTACACCGATGGAAGATGTCATCGAAGGCACGCATTGTTGAGCGGGCGTGCCAATAGACAGACAAGTTTTGTATTAAAGGGACATGTCAATAAAGGACTGATCTAGGACTGTGTTGGAAGGTTAGAAGGTTAGATCAATAGACAGCGCGTGACTAGTCTACACGTAGGTATCACGGTCATCGTAGAAGACATGTCGCTAAAAATTTCATTCATTCGATATGGTATTGGTGCACGTAAAGCTACACGTTTACAGGTTTTGGAAGGTAATTTTTTCATAGGTTGACGTAGTTTATTTGTATCAAATAAATATAAGGAATTCCACCTTCATTTTGTTCTATAGAGGAATTTGTCTTCTGTAAAATAACCAGGAATGCAAATTGGTGTACAGTTTAATGTTTCTCGTATCATTGTCAGTGTCGTGTAGATAGTGAAGTAAAAATGGTTTTTTCCTCAAGCTGCTTTTATAATTGCTGAAGAAAATCACATATACCTTAGATTTTTACAAAAAAGGATATAAAGTGTAGGGTATCCACAATACAATGCTTACAATACATGTATGCCAAATTTCCTCCTGTCTAAATCCTTAAGAACGTGACAGAAAGACGGAATAAAGAAAGAAGCAAGTAACAAACTGTATTATTATGTAGTGAAATGTAGTTATCTAAGTGAGGATTCTGAACAGGTTTCTTCCAAAGTTTCAATCATATCTGTGAAATATTTGTTTTCTCCACAATTCTATGTCCTATGAGTTGTGCACAGGTGTTTCTATCACTCGAATGAAGCATCAAAACTTTTGTAGGCGCAGTCTACATGGATACCTGCAATAAGCTCAACGTTTATGTATATCGATATCCTGCACACGACAGAAGTCTCTCTAGATTTCCCCATTTCCAGCCATATCGCCTGACGCCTGAGCAACCTTGCTTCTAATGAGATCAGCTTGGTTGGCTGATTGCACGGACAAGTAATGAGCATATGACCATGACAACCAATCTCGTACATTAGAAAGATAACTTTCTTGGCTGGTAATTAATTCGATGCGTGACGAATGCTAAAAATGTGAACAAGATTTTTCAGTATGCGCCAGAACTGCACTTGGAATTGAATTTATGCTCTGCGTTCTACTTTTATGTATTAACATACGAGAACATTCAATCGAATCTTACGATAAAAGTGGTCATCGTTTGTACGCTACGGCTACCGCCTGAGTTCAGCTGGTTAGTGGTGGCAATTTTACGTTAAATAATGAAAGGGCTTAGTAACTAGTATTGCTTAGCTGCGCTGTAACACTATGTAGGTTATTCACTTTGATCTTTAATGACAATTTTTTCAACGCATTGTCCTGAAAGAATGTTTTAGTTACTTGAAATAGAGTGTTGAAATTAAGGAGCTAATTTTTTGTACTATCATGTTTGAATTTTGCAAAGCAGAATTAAAATTCCCATTTATATACTGAGCAAAATTTGTTATGACCAAATTTCTATAAAAATATCAGAAGTTACTCCAAATGGCACAATTTTCTTGCACTTAGAAAAGCGAATCTATGCAACTGCTTGACGGCATTGAAATACCTTAAAACTTGATTGAAGTTCCAGGAATTTTAGCGACTTCTCAGAATATTTACAGACAAAATTTCCTTCGTCATGCAGCTTTTGAACAAAATTATAAAATATTTTCATGTTTGCCAAAATTTCTTGGAATCGAGTCACGCAAAAACAGTCTTCATTTTGTAACATCGCCACATCGTGGCCAAGAGTAGGCATTTCTCTCTGAGAAATTTTTTCATCTTCTTCTCGGACGTGTCTAAGGATGCTTTTGGACAACAAAGCACAACGTCTGGCCTAAAAATACTGGAAGCAAGTGGAACTCAACGATGCTCAAAATTTTTAATGCAATGCATGAGCACACTATCTCTTTTGCAAGTTCGTCTGGAAGTTCGGTCTGAACGTTACTTCTAAATGAGACTTGGATTATTATTTCGGTCGTGTTTGTTTGCTTTTAGTTATGAAATTTCAGAGAGATTTTACTGCATCTTATTTTAACCCAAATATGGTTCAAGTTCTCACACGATATGAATGACATGATGTCACCTCCCTAAACTTCCTAATTTGATCACAGAGTGCAAGCATTTAGATTCTAAATTTCCGTTTGACATAGTACTGTGCCTGAGATTTGTGATGTGAAGTTTATAGATTTAAATAAACTTTTTCTCCCCTTTTTGTAATTGTTTTTTAATGAGCACGCGTTAACTTCCTGTGTTTTGTATATGTTACTAAAAATAATTAATTCGTCAACCTCCTGCATTAACACTCGTCTTCAAAAATTGTATTTCATTATTCTATTGTTTCTTTTTTACTTTCGCCATTGTATTATGGTATTTTTCGTTTTTGATCATATTCAGTTGTTACTCTACTTTTTGTAACTATCATATTGTAAGTTAAATTCTCCCTCAGGAATTTGTTCATTTAGTTTTGCATGTGTAATGCCCTACGCAAATGCAATTGACCATACTTCCTTTGATGTAAGCACTGCCGAGACTCGCTGCAATTCGTCCAGTACCAGGCACACACAATGCCGCCACGGTGGATACAATCAATATCGACTTCCGAATCCTCTTGGGTAACGGAATCCCGTTTGATCACTGACCATATTCATGTATAGTAGCCGCTGAAAATATTATAGTGGCATTATTAGTCGGATTGAAAAGGTATAACAATAACCAGACTCATTTCAAACCATTAGTAAACCAAAGAGGTTGGATTGTTCTGAAAATGCTGATGGTATGGCCGATGGTCAGGGTTCAAAGAGCCATATATTAAGGTCTCATTTAATTTTATTATTTATTTCTGTAAAGTAGTCGAAAATTTGTATCAAGGACTCAAAGCACATGATGTTTGGAAAAGACAAAAGCAACTTTGTTTATGAGCTGAAAATTCATTAATGACCAAGCCGAAGCATCTTAATTTTCAAACGCTGTAGAGAACATACAGCAAGCGTCAAATATTGTCTAGCTTGCACAGATAAGTCATGGCAAAGGCCTGAAAATTATGGACCACAGCAAAAAATTGTCCTGAAGCTCCCCGAAAATAAAAAATAGTTTTATTCACCTGGAACTTCCATGCATTTTGCAATGATCTTACTGTCAGTGGCCATAAAGCAGTGAGTCATCCCAAGTCATATCGATATATATATATACATACATTTTAAAACGTATAGAAACATCGCATATTCAATTTGATGTTTTCGTATCTTGAATCGACTTATCTGAACCCGGTTGTCAATATTCCGTCTTTTCGCCCGGCCCAGTGTCACCAGAATTCCGTCACTAACATGACTTCGCTTTTAGCTGCAGACGTAGCAATAGTAGCAGTAGCAGCAGTAAAGCCGAGAGCTGCATGTGTAAGATGGCATAGAGTTGTAGGGTGACAGCTGTCCGCTCCAGTGGTAGCAGCGTGCGACATGTGAAACCTATTTAGGATAGCGAGAGATGCATCAGGTGGGAGGCCAAGCACGACGAGGAACAGCAAGCTAATTAACAGCGCAAAAGAATTGAAGTCAATAATGCACAAGTAATTGAGAACTTGTTAGAGGCAGCATAGGTAGCAAGATCTGCTCTACTGGAACTGTGATATTGAATGAGCGTTGCGTCAACATTTGCTTGAATCGTCGTGGCGGCAGTAGATATGATGGCAGAAGTAGAGTGGATGTGAAGATGCTGCAGACATTGCTGGAAAGTATTTAATCACTGCATATCGAGCAAATGTCATAATTTGATACACACGTATCCTGCAGGCTAAATTATTTATCACCTCCAGGAAAACAAAAACTCAAGAAATTTTCAACAAAGGAAATTTTCATTTGTGTTCATAAAAAATGGCATCGTTACACACCACAGCAAGCTATATAAATGAGGGTAATTCGTTTTCATGCGTAATGTTAATGAATTTATCAGGGAGTAGAACACGTTTGTGCTTATCACATTCATTGCGGTTGCCTAGCCGGTGCAAATCTTAACTTTGTACATACAGTCACTAAAAAGCTTTGAAAAAATTACAGAACCTAACCTGAGTGACCCACAGGTGGGTTATACCGCAATGAATGTGTTAAGGTAATGAGGGAATGTGGTGGTAAGAGATCATGTCGTTCATATAATCACTACAACAGTCATTTACTGAAACGGCAGCTTTGGTCTGATCTGATTTAAAATTTTTTCTTGTGGATTGTAGGCTTTCTCGTATAGCAGGTCTCAGAAACCGTCACGGAGACTTAAAATTGATTTCTTAACGTTTGTTTCTATTTTGTAATAATCATTACAAAGAGCCTATTTTAAATTTAAATTCAACATAAGTTCTTCAGTTTTTGCTCAAATTGACGTGTTTTTTTATTTTTTATTCATCATGAGCTCTTTACACTCGAGAGTAACATTTAACGTAAAACCTGTTTCTGTGACCGTTTATCAGAACTTCGTTTTAAATTTCACCTTTTTAAATATACTTGTGGCTTTAGTTGTTGTCTGTTTAAAAGGAATCACTCGCAAAAATTTATAACACCTGTGAAAAAATGTGTTATAGATTATGCTTACAAAGTTTTAACATTTTTCGTTCTGTGATGTCCTAGTTAAACCGTACAAAATCAGAAATATTTCTAAGGTCAGTTCAGCGAATCGCAAATTCATTCCACTGTTAAGCGTAATACGTTTGTGGAAGAAAAAAAGCCAGCAATTTCAAAGAATTTATTTGCAGTGACTTATTAATTATTTTACCCCAACATGTCACTTATTACATACAAACATCTAAATGTGCTAACGCTTAATATTTAAGATAAGTAGATGCTAAAACACAAAAACACAAAATAATTTCAAATCAGAATACTTTTTATGATTTATAGATTTTCATTTTACTCATATTTGTTTTGACCGAAGCAATAAACAAAACTTTTCTTTACAGCTGAAGAAGATAAAGCGATAGAGTCGCTGAGCACTCGCCCGTACCCGTGTACTGAACACAGCAAAGTGTGTTCTCTTCACCGCCGCTTCCCCATACTCTACAAAGTGGAGTTTCAGGTGGGCCTAGTATTGCAACTTAACTTTTGTGCATGAATATGTTAAGTTTTAGTGCCACTTCACCCTCGCTGTGCTACTGGCAGGTACAATGACAGGGAAGCATCCTGGACATAGTCTTGGCAGGTGATGTTGCCGGCAGGTATTATTCCTTCTACAGAGATTCTAGTTATATTCACGGTCTGAAAAATGTGCATCTGACGGTATGACTCAAACTTTAGCCATTCAACATATTATTTGATGAGCTTGTACCCATGCGCCCCGGGAAACTTAAGGAGCGACTCTGTAGCACAAGTAAGACTATGTAGTAGAGATATGAATACTGCCAATGAGTGATAGCTTTAAAGTTGTAACAAGGCTCCATTAGTATGATATATAATAATAAACGGTACACATATATGACCATAAAATATTCAATAATTTCGCCTGGGTGCGACTGAGCAGAATTTCAGACGACAGAAGTTGTGCATTTCATGTAGACTATATACCACCCCTTTCCTTCCATCTTCTGTGTCATTTATTTCTCCCTTTATTCCTCACGATTCCATACTCGTTCATCATGCCTGCACGCTATTTATTTTTAAAATCCTCTATCAGTTGCAGACTATCAAATATAGACTAGTAAAATTCACGAGAGAATTTTCGAAATCCTTCGCCTCCGCTCGGTTCGATTTTATTTAATGACGTTCGGTGAATGCTTCCAACTGTTACGGGGCCACAGGGTACTGAGCGGACATGCGCTAAGGGACTGTTTTAGAATCAGAGTTTAGGCCTGGGTTTAGAGTTAGACCTTAATTTGAACCATCTTGTTTTCTTTCTTCAGTAAAATAAATCGGTACAATTCAACCAACTCTCGCACTATTCTGTGTAGAACTTGTGATACTCTTGTTAAAGAAATTACCATAATATTAACTGCGTAATTACGCACGAACTTGGTTTGGTGACGGATCTATTAATTAGCGTAGATGTATAGCTTGCTGCAGTGTTCAGTGCTGGTTGAGCTAACTAACATTTATTGTAACGTAGCAGTTTTGTAAGCTGTATCACAGATACGCAGGTCATTTTGCAAGTAACTCATGTGTGTGTAGGGAAAAGGTTGTGATGTAGTCGCTTGTACAGGCGATGATACAAGTGGTGATGCAGTTATTGATACAGTCTACATACGTTGAACAACAAAGTATTAGTAAGCAATAGTTAACTAGCATAACCTCGCACAGTGCATACGTTAAAAGTACATACGTCCGAAACAGCTGGTAATGGTTTGAGTTCAGGCTGATTTTCATGATTTGTAAACTTTGCGTTACGATGAAGGCATACCAATTTCGACAAGTCTCTAGAGTGCAACATGCAGCAAGGACGTCGGAGTATCTTACAGTACACAAGCTGGTCGGGTCATCAAAAGGTAGCTGCGAGTTATTGGACCGAAAATATTTTAGCCAACACTCATCATACAGCAGATGAAAGCCATGCTTGTCTGTGCAATGGCCCAGTTAATATTCAGTTTTAGTATGTTGGTTTAAGTAAATTTCCTGAAAATTTTAACTTTTTGAATAGTTCTTATTTGAAACAAAAATATTTTCATCTTATATTTCACTGCTCGCATTTTAAATACTTGTCATTGTTTACTATTTTCGTGGCATCGGTTTTTTAGATAATATTTTTCATAGATGAACATCCTTTCGTATTGCTCATGAAAAGCTTATACTTGACGCATCCAAGGCTTTTCACCTTTCCAACAGGCCTAATAATTACTTACGGCGTTCTCGCTTCATTTCTGTTGATTGAAAAATCGGAAGTAAAATTTACGTTTTTGATATGAAAGAGTTTACCTTCGTTCGTAGTATCACAATGGGCCTTGTATTGCAGTTTTGCTCAGACGGTAATTTATTTTTAAAACGTGAGGTAATAGAATAAAATTTGCACGGATAATTACTGTAAAGATACTGAGGTTACTACTTATCCTGAGCCTTCCTCTCTTCCCCTGCTCAAAAAGAAGCCGGACACTGTGTGTATGTATGCTTGAGAGATAAGTACGCGCTCTGTTGTGCGGTGCAGGTCTGATCCTGGCCACAACACAGAACTGCTTCACGGTAGCCGAATAATACGCGCCAAATTATGCTCGCGAAAGCTTGTATGATACACGAGTGGGTTTGTCCCGTCGTTTGCATCGTTCAGCCTATAATTTCTTCCCGTGAAATTTAAATGAGAATTGTGCAATCAGTGAACGACTATGACGAATAATGAATCATTCCACTGGTGCGTCACTATACATTTTTGACGTTTGGTTTGTGAAACAAGTGACTTTTGCAATACAGATTGAGATAGGCCTCGGGGTGGGTGTGAATAGCAAGTTTGTATAACACCCACCTTTGACAAGCATAAATTTCTTTTACACGCAACATACTATGAAAGATGAGTAAACTGCGAAATAGTCACCGGAGTGTAAACTTATGTTACGTTGATTTGTTCAGCCACACAACTACGTCATAAATAATATTAAGGTAACCAAAGCTGAATGCAAGTTACCGCACCCCTGTACTCGGGTGAGTTGTGGAAGCCTTCGCAATAAAACAGCGACTGCTAGAGTTTAGGAGCGATGCTTGCTGTATGTCATGAAAACTTTAGTTTGTTGTCCACGAGGAGCGAGAGTAATTCAGTATATTCGCTTATGAAACCATTACTCCTTATATCGACGACATTTATAGGCACAACAACAGTTGAAAAGAGTAGTCAGTGTTGGGAGATGTCGTTTATCTTTTGGCCAGTCTTCGACTTGCGGCAATTCATCATCGAGTGGTGACAGTTTTCAAATGTTGGAATCGCTCTTTAAATCGTTTTGTGTCAACGAAACTAATAAATTCAAGTAGTCTGATGGTGCTACATTTCTTGAGTAAGCCGTTCATTTCCATTTCTTGAAGAATTGAAACATAAAAGCGTGCCTAGATTTAAAACAATTATTGACTATACCTCACAAACCCAATTTATTCAACTCTGATTAGTTTGTTTTACAGAGTAGAATTCCTTAAAAAGGTACTTAAAAAAACGTCGCGAAAAAGTGTGCTTTCAGGGGAATAAAAAATATCTGAGAATTAAAGTATAACATCTGCCAATTAAAAATTCGTTTGAAAGGTAAACTGAAGGTCGATGAAAATATTCCAACTTATTGTTTTGACGACTTGCCTCGAAATGAGTTGAATTGTGATGTGTCGATATTTTTTCAATATTTGTGGATAGCTTTTCACGGGTCTAATAACTTGATTTGAAAACCGTGGTAATTCTTGTATTCTGAATGAATATTGAAACACGCCACTGTAGATTGAATCATTAAAGAAGTTAAAATAATTGGAGAGACTACAGTATAAATATAATGATAATCAGAATACACAGGGAAATTAAGGATAAGCCTCATTTATGTTAGTCAATTACAATGTCCTGATTAACTTCATCAGACGAACAGGGCTTGGCAAAACCACAACGTGAAAAAATGAAATTATGATGCGCGTGACGAGCCAGGATAGTATAAAACTACTACTAGTGCGTAGTAGGGGTGGTGACCAAGAGGTGGAATAAGAAGTAAGGTAGGCGGTGATGCAGTGCCTAGATTCGAATTTATTCATACATGAGGCAAAACGTCAGAACCGAAAAATTGTTACAGGTTTACTCGTTTTTCAACTCGTGTTACAGGGTTTACTTATATTTCAACTCGTGAAATAGGTTGTACTCGTATTGAAACTGGTCTTACGAATTTTTATTCGTATTGCAGATTGTGTCACAAAGCCAGTTACGGAGTGCTTATAGAAAAATTTCTGTGAAATTACATTGTTATTTTCTGATGATGCTGAAAAGTAACCTGGTTTTCGTGTTTGAATCCATGAGAAATGTCAACTCGATGATCTCAGCAGATTTATACCAACCACATGTCAGCCAATGTCGAGTTCTGGTTGATAACTGTCTTAAAAAATTAGTCTCCCTTTTTTCATAGATGTTTATATATATGTGCTTAATAAGGGTAGAGTTGAATTATTTTTGAAGATTTGTGCATTATTTGCAGGTTAAATTAGAAACGATGAACAGAATCACGTTGTTTATGTTACGACTCACCTTGAATTAAAATACAATGGTTATGAAAAAAGTTTTACGCTCAAAAATTGGTAATGACAAGTTATGTCTTGAGATTTTTATGTCTCGTGATTCACGTCGAAGGAACGGAGGCCCAAAGAATAAAATTTCAGAGTAATAGAGACGAACTGTTTTTTTTTCGAAACTGTAGTTTTTTCTTCAATTTCATTCAACTAAGGAAAGGAAAATTCAAATTGATAACCATTTGCATCAGCATGATTTTTTATGGAGGAGAGTTCCTCATGATAAAAAATAAAACACAAGGGTTTTAAAATATTTTCACGAGTTCTAAAACAAAGTAAACTTTTTTAAGAGATTTTACTTGTTTGGCTTGTGTGGCTATTCGAAAACTAAAAGGTTTCTCCCTTTTTGTAGCAAAACATTCCTCTCGTACATTAGTTTTAGCTCATTTTATCTAGTACAATGCTGGTGTCAATCTATTTGTTTCGATTTTTGATTCTATCTACAGTACATTTCTCTTGGATTTTTCTAGTTCATTAAAGCATGGCCTTTCTAACCTTATTTTTTGCCTTCCTGCAGATGGCGACAAAGGTAGAACCTCACTCAATCAGACACGCTATGAAGGAGGCAAATGAGCTCAAGAACCAAAACAAGCGCATCGTTCCCTGTAAGTTAAGATGGTTAGAGCATTTAACTCATCACTCATTATTGTGCAGCCACCTTGTTATGGCGCACGCTAATTTGCTGCCCTGTGCTGTCCCTTCTAATAGCAGAGACTAATTTGCTTTTCCTGCAATGCTATTCCCGAGGGCATGTAAAGCCGACCGTACACCAGCACCGCTCTCTGAGCTCCTCACTACATTTGGCTGGAATGCCATATGTCATCTTTCACTCGATGGCTAACTTACTTTTTTCTTTCTTTGTGAATCACAGTACATCACATGAGTATTGCAGTAGCAGTTTCTCATGCAGCCAAGCTGTGCATGATGTTGATGTGGAGTACGCTTCTTGTAATCACATGTGCACTTTGGGAAGAATACAATTTCTCCTGTAAAATCGTGTGAAATTATTTGCACTACGGACTCATTTAGATGTTTCAAAAGAAAAGTTACATCATTGGTTTCAGACGCACATAATTCCCCATACGGTCATAAAAATACCCACAATTTTTTATCAGGAAAGTGTATCTAAATATGAATGTAATTTATCGCGCAACTGCATTAAACATATTAAAATGAAAGTCTGTCCGAAAAGAACAAATCTGTAATGCTTCAACTAGAAGGTTATTCTTGCAAATATCTTCTTTTCAGAGAAATTGGGAGGTGGAATGTTAGTATTACGTAGTTTCAATTGGCCGGCATTGTTTCTAAAGTAATACTGTCCCGGTATTTGTCTAAAACAAGCCCTTAAATGAAGTTTAAATGAGAACGAGCACAAGCCTAACTCTCTAAAATGAACCAAATTGTAGGTCTTTCAGATTGATGTCGAGGAACTTAGAGGCCTTGCTTTCTCGAACCAGAAAGCGTTAAAATTTAGCTAATACAATTTCTAGGTACTACTACACGTGGAATGAGCGTGTTGTCATATTGCATTCAGAATTTATATACATTTTTTTTGCATTTGGAGTTCATAAGAGGACTCCCTCCATCTACAAATTGCAGACAAGTTTCTTAGTTATTTTTAACTCTTTCAATTATTGGAGGATCGTCTTATTACCAAAATGTTAAAGCTTCTGTTTTCACTACATATAATAGAAGGGTTTTGATCGTCTGACAGTTATGTGTTGCTGTACTAGCACTTTATCTTGACACACAGGCGGTCATTTTGAAAACTTTAAACTTTCTCAACCGGGAACAATTTCTCATCTATCTTCAACAAGGGCAGCTGTGTGTTTCCACAGAAATGATCCATTAAAAGTTTTGCTTTTTCGAGAGCTTCTTTTTTTTGCGAGTCGTTTTGTGCTTGTAAAATTCTGATACATACTGGTCTTCTTTAAGTTTTCTTATCGTTCGACACCTAACTTTGGATTAGGACACCAGTTTTCTCACTTTTGTGACGGGCTTTTGTCGTAGTTTCTCAAGTTTTTTAATGACTTGTGAAGATCTCACTGGACTTGGTGCAGTCGATCTCATTTTGAAACAGTTACTACAAGTCTTTAAATCATTTTATTGTCTCGTAAATCTTGGATCGGCTTATATAATCTTTCACAAGTTTTTGCTCCAGCATTTTGTCAGTGTCTCTTTGCATTGTGTTATCGATGCAGTCTGACTCAATTCCTTTTCGGACAAAAATTACTTTCAAGTAGTAATATTAACTAGTGAACAGTTGTAGCATTTCATGAAAATTTGAATTTTTTGAAAAAGAAGTGCATATTAGATAAGAATTATATTTCTACTCGACGGTGCTTAACTTTGAAATTCATACAATATATAACATTACATTTATATATTCATGAGTATATATGCTGTATTTTATGTACAGTACAAGGACTACTAGAACCAGGACGTGCACCGCCATATAGCTGACTACGCTAGCGGGGCCATTGCATTCTTAGTAACATAACATTTTCTATCGGACAAATAGATAAAAAATTACTTCTTTCAAGCAATAGCAGCGATAATAAGGTTTTACAGTGAATTTTAAATGGTTTAAAGCACTGTAATGCTTTGAAATACCAATTTTAACCGGACTTAACATGTATTATTATATGAGCTTAGTGGCCACTTTATAGAAAGCCGAGTTGCTGCAGTTTTTGACTTTACAAATTGATTATAGTTAAACCTTTTCCAATGCAAACAACCAAACATACAAACATTCACGCATATAAACAAACAGACATAGAAGCAAAAACCTACCAAACTGCAGTGATTAGTCAGCCAACCGGGCCTTCTTGACAGAGGTCTGAAGAAGAAGTACATTCTTTTGCTAGTCTTTCTCTGAGGGGTTGACAGCAAATTGAGTGAGTGTAGTAGTCGTTAGAATACTGCCTTTCTTTGACTCGTACAGTTCCTTGACGTCTGCAAATGATGCCATGTTTCATTGTCAAGACTGATCTTCTGGCCCTTCTCACTGATCCAGTTGTTGCGGATGCAGTTGTTTAGCAGCTGTAGCTCCAGTTATTTAGCCCCAGTTGTTTAGCAGATGTACTGTGTCAAAAAGGAGAAACCAGACACGTTCGTTGTCAAGAGGATGCTTGGCTGTGGCATTACAATTACCTAGTGATTAGAATAGAAGTGGCCTTGCAGTCTCGGTTGTTCTCGGCCATGCCACTCAGCAACCCACCAGAAATTGAAACAGTTGGGCGAATCTGTACTTCATCTACCAAGAGAAACACATTCTTCTGTTGCAGTGTCCGGACTTTGTCAAATGTTTCCCTCAACACTTGGTCCTTGTCAATAGATGAAGTGATATACTGCAGCTTGCATTTGCACGGCAGCACCAAAAAGTCTCTGAGCTGTTCATAATTACACTTTGGATTTGATTGAAGATCAAAACAATAATCATTCATGGAAAACTGCTTCTGTGATAAAAGTTCCAACAGACGTGTCGAAAATATTAACTTCTTCTCCTCGGTATCGATATAGGCTGACGTGTGAGCTTGAAGGGTGACAACATTTTGGATCGTTTTGTCAAACGGGATATCATACCTAGTTCATAGCCAAGAGCACAGTTTCGTCGGACTGCATATACGATCTCAAACCATTGTTGGGATGAAGTATCTTAAACAGTGGTACACTAATGCCGTTCTTGAACGCACTGAGCGTTAGTAGGGAACACAAAGTGGGCTTGTTTTCGACAATCAGAGACAGGCTGCACTCACTGAAAAAGCCGGTTATGAGCAAACACACAAGCCTTTCTTTCGATCTTGAAATAATCAAGTTCTTATACTGCTTCTGTAGGTTACGTTCAGGTTTGAAAGCATTAAATGAAGTAATCTTATTCTTCTGAAGAAAATACCTCAGTTGTTGGTCTTCCACTTTCGCCGGGCGAGGTGCAGGTTTTGGAGATGGCAGGCATGAAGCAGGCACATTGAAGATACTCGGAGGGATTTCACTTGTTCACACAACCCTACACTTGTTCGGCATTTTTAATACATATAATTAGCAATAAACTTTGTAAACAAACAGTATTCACTTCGAAATGTAGCAATGTGCCTCGAAACAAACAACAATGTCCGATTCAAACCGAGCGACAGACTACGACAATGTTCGCACTGTGACAGATGGGGGTTAACTGAGCTCACTGAACTGGCCTCCGCTACTGTAGTCAGCTACATGGCGGTGCACGTCCTGGTTATAGTAGTACTTGGTACAGTAGTAATTTGAGATATGAGTTTAATTAGTTCTGTATCTTGGCTAATAAGCCATTCCACTAGTAGGTCAAAGAAATTTTTCTCATTGAAATCAATTCAAATAGACTTAATCTTTTTCACCCTTGTAAAAATAAACATCCAAAACCAAAAAAAGTTCTGAAAAATAAAGTTTTTCATTAAAAAATTCCACATACATACTGTGACGTAATCCTTCGTTGCCTTAACATCAGCGCTCGCACCTTCACCAAGAATCATCACTTCATGCCTTGACTTTCTTTAAATTATCTGCTGCCTCTGCTGAAGTATATACAGTGGGGGCAAAATAATATAGCACGCTGATTAAATCGCCAGATTGAACATTTATGAACCGCGTATAATTACGAAAATTTGACTATACATAAACAATAATATAAAAACGTTAATGATATATCTAAAATCCACAAATATTTAAAAGAAAAATATATAGGAACATGTATAATAGATATGTTAACAAAAGTTTACAATACCCGACTTTTTTCTCGATATTATACATGAAAATTTTTGTAGGATTAATCCAGATTAATCTAATGCATTCTACTATTTGGCAACCGAACTTTCGTCAGCATTCATCTCCAATAATGTGTCATTGATACAGCAACTCTCGTTCTAAAAGGTCGTAAGCATGGGTATGAATAAGGACATCAGCGAAGATCTTCGGTTACGTATTGTGAAGCTCCATAATGATGGTTTGGGATATCAGAAGATAATTGCACAATTGTGTGTTCCTATAGCCTTGGTTGGAACCATTATACGTAAGAGGAAATGCCGGAATACGACTCTCAGCAAGCCTCGAACTGGCCGTCCACGGAAGATTAACGACCGTGCTGTTCGAAAATTAGTCTGAACAGTAGAGCAGAGGACTCAAACTACTTGAAGAATTGAAGGATGATCTCATGGCATCTGGGATCGAAGCCAGCAAACACACGATCAGCAGGGCACTACGTCGTGAAGGTCTTCGCTCCCGTACCCTTCGTAGGACATCTCTTCTCCATAAACGTCACAAGGCCAGCCTGAAGTATGCGAACGACCATTTGAACAAGCTAGCATTTTTGAAACTCAGTACTGTGGTCAGATAAAACCAAAATCGAACCATTTGGGAGAAGCAGCACAAACCATGTTTGGAGGCCACAAAACGAAGAGTATAAACCAAAGTGCACCATACCCACTGTTGAGTATGGAGGTAGCTCAATCATGGTGTTGGGATGTTTCAGCTCATCAGAGGTAGGTAAACTTCACATCATTAAAGAACCATGAATGATAGGAAATATCGTGAAATATTGAAAGAGCAACTCCTACCTTCAGGTCGTTTTGTTAAAATTGAAACATGGATGAAAATTCCAACAAAGCAACGATCCAAAACATACAGCAAACGAAACCAAGGAATGGTTGAGGATGAAGAAGATAAACATTTTAGAATGGCCAAGTCAATCCTCGGACATGAATCCGATCGGTAACTTGTGGAGGGAATTAAAATTGAAGATTCAGAAGAGAGGTCCCAATCCATCACTGAACTCAAAGAAACTTGAATTGAAGAATGGAATAAGATCAAACCCGAAACTTGTAAAAAGCTGGTAGTGAACCACTATAAACGCCTCGAAGCCATAATTAATAATAAGGGCTATGCAACGAACTATTAATGTATGTCTATCTTGAAATGTGTTGTAAACTTTTGTTCACGTATTTATTACACATGTTCCTATATATTTTTTCTATTAAATATTTGTGGATTTTAGATATATTATTAAACTTTTTATACTATTGTTTATATATAGTACAATTTTCGTAATTGTACGTGGTCTATAAATGTGCAATCTGGCGATTTAATCAACGTTTTGTATTATTTTGCCCCACCCTGTATGTAGATGGTGCTTGCTACTTCAAGTCGCCGTGATTAACATGCGCCTTTTCGCTTATAATGGTCTCTGGCACTATTTGCTGCCTGCTCTTTCTCTCTTACCCACACAAGCAGAAGCTTCTTCATCTCGTCGTGAATGTTTGTTCTTAACTTGGGTAGAATTATAGCTGCTTTCACTGGAGTTGCACTTTTGATTACATTTTTTTTTCAATGGATGATTCAATTTGTCATTGTACTGCAGTCATACGGCCTTGCTTGTTGAAGCACTCGCACACTACGCTCATATAGTTCCATTATTTCTTGCTTCTCTTTTATCGACATCATTCTTTTCTTGTTCTCCCCATTGTCCTTCACACTCTTTTCTTCGGCCCTGTGATATCTCGTACAAAAAGCTAAGTAAACAATGTAAAAATGATGAAAGAATGCGCACAGTGAAAGTGATCCGACTTGCTGTTTAGGAAACACGTTAATACTGACTCAGTTGATGAGGAACAGTTGCACCGACTAGCAGCAGCATCCCAAAGCACGAGTCGTATCTCAAAATTTCACTTGCATCTCAAACAAAAAAACTAAATTGTGGTACGTTTCGAAAAACTGGTATGGCAAACTGCTTGTATCATGACGTGCTACTGTGTTGTGTAGTGCAGATCCTCTGAAAATTCCTCTGGTTCATAACGCACAGGATGTCAGCTGGGGTAGTGATCTGAAGCCTGGTAAGATGAACAAGAATATTATGTGGAAATACGATACACGTGTTGGCTTTTTCATTTTTGTGGACTCAGGTGCCTGCATGTCAGCCGTATGAGAAGAAAACGAGATAAAACCGCTTCAACGTTCAGATTACACTCGATATTATACCGGAAGCAGTGTAAAAGTTTTTAAATATCAGCCCATCACTGAGCGGTCGTTTGAAGATAATCAGATTAGTTCAGACTGCCGGAGCTCATCGCTTTCTCCCAAAACTGCTCCTTTTTGAATCGTTCAGTTTTCAAATCGCTTCTTGTAGAGGAAAATTAACACTTACTTTTACCAGGCTCAGACTGCTGTCCAATGGAAAAATAATTTTTCTAGTCTACTTGAAAATGACGTTACACTGCAATACTGAGCGCTCACAAATATACACAATAGGTGATAACTCTCTTGATATGAAAAGTTGGTGAACATCGTTCTATTTTGCGCCGGAGCTGTCGATACTTCAATGAGCTCATCCTAGTTTCAACTAAGTCGTAAAAGATAACATGAAACTTGAGCGTATCATTATCTAGCCAAATTTGGTAATGACAAGGGATGAAAATTGATGAGAAAGCTTAATCAGAATTTAGATTTAAGTTTGGTTAAAAGAAATTAGGAACGAAGAAACATTTTTTCAAGTCTGATGCATCAATATGTAAGATGCCTATTTTAACATTTTTACGGTCATTTAATCATTTTCAGAACTGAATATGTGTCACTAACATTAGATGGTTGTATACAGGGTTGGACAAAAATATGAAAACACCTAAAAAACGTGTTTCCTTGCCTAAAATGGTGTAGGAAAACCGTTAGCATTCAAAAGAACTTATAGTCGTATCAGAATGGATAAATACCTACTGTTTTGCATGCTTACCAAGTTAATCTTTTATTATATATCCGGCAAAACTCTGGCACGTTCATATATTGATGATGGCTGTGGATGGCGACCACGCACTTTCCTCCCCAATGTGGATCTCAAAGGTTCAATAATTTTGAGGTATGATTACTGTGGTCGCCATGGGAGATGTTACATATCATGCTCGTGCTTAGAAAACCAATCGTGGACGATGTGAGTAGTGTGAACAGGGGCTTTGTCGTCTTGGAAGACACCATCACCATTTGGGAACAAAGTTTGTACCATGGAATGGACTTGATCGGCCAAATGTTCACATAATTCTTGGGAGTAATGTGCTCTTGCAGAGTTATTATGACGCCCACAGAAACCCACAATATGGCTGCCCAATGCATCACAGAACCCCCGTTACGTTTCAGTCTTGGCGACAAACAGTCTACATTATAGGATTGGAATGACATTTGCCAGATATAAACTCGGCCAGGAGAGGGAAACAGTGTGAAAGAAGACTCATCTGGCCTTATTACTATCTTCCACTGCTCTATAGTCCATGCTCCTGTTATGGGCATTATCATCGCTGATAAATGGTTTTTGAATTGCAGTTCGACCAGAAATACCCTGTTTATGGTGCTCCCTTCTTATTGTTTTGGTACTCGCAGGGTTTGTGAGCACGACATTCATTTCATCAGTAATTTTTGCAGCTGTGGTATTCTCCTTTTTCGTCACAATCCTCCTTAATGATCGTTTGTCACGATCACTCATCACACACTTTCGTCCGCGCTGTGATTAAGCAGATGATGTTTTTTCACATTTAAAATATGCAAAATAAATCTTCGATAGAGTTTCTCTTGGAACTTTAAACATCTCGGCTACCTTGTTTACGGAAGCAGCCACCATATGCGTTGCAACAATTTGCCCACGCTTGAAGTCTGTTAGCTCTGACATGATGCAATTGCAACTTGACAGAACAGTGCCCCCGACAACGACGAATCTGCGCAGCTAATGTATGGCGTTATATAGATAGCGTCAGTAGACGAGAACACCAGCGCCACCTAACATTTCTTTTCAAGCATGCATTTCACGAGATGTTTCCATATTTTTGTCCAACCCCAGCATAAAATGCCCTATGCATTGTTATCCTTTCGGAAAGCTCCAAGTCTGCGTTCTGTTGAACCATTTGTTGTTATTTCACAATTGACCCGCTCAAAATTTGAAATGAAGGCGTGAGTTACTTGCATTGACTACAAAGTTCACGCCCATTTAACGATTTTCGATAATCGGCTTGTCAATCCTAATGGCAGGATAAATCGTTCGAAAATGTATTATAATTTTCATATAAAATGTTTATCTCGTTCTTCTGGGTTAAGTAGCAGATAATTGTTGTTGGAATACACGAGGAAAATTGTTGGTAAAGAAGTAATGTGAATTTTTACAAACAATTTTTAACGGAGTAAGCTGCTATTAAGGTATAATTCACACAAAAGCATTCAGCTTGCTGTCAATAAATGTCAAATATTTATCAACCTAGTGATAAAGAGTTCCGTTAAATATTTAAGGCAATGAAGTTTTTGTGCAAAATAAGTGTGATATGAAAAATGAGTTTCATGTGTACGTACATAATATCAGTGGCAGTAGAAACTACGAACGTTCTAAGATGAAATATAAAAGTTAGACGAAGAGGAAGTTTTTTGGATCCCCAATTTACTTGCATTCCTAAAAATTCATGTTAGTCAAATTGCGATCCGTCGTTCTTTGGCCAAAATTTTCTGTTTTGGGACGACAATTGCAAGCGTATTCTCACTGATACGTGCTAAATGTGCTCAAATTCCCATTATTTGTACTGCAGAATGCATTGAATTTAAGGTACAATAAAAAACGGGAAACGAAGCTCATAACGATTATCAGCTTCATCTAGAAATTTCAATAAGTACGATAGATGAGTTACATAATTACCGAATACGTAGTTTGGTAATAAATGCGTTACTATAACATATTGTCCTATTCCCTCAAGTCAGTGATACTAACTTTGCTGAAATAAAGACAGTAATTTTAGCACCTGATTGATTGTTCTCTGATAGTTTCCCTTAGCGCTAACTTTTGCTATGAAGCAAGGGTGCTAGCTCAATTATTGACTCTCTACACAAGCTCTTTGACATTGTCGGTGTAATTTACAAGTTTGTACAGCGTTGTAGCATGTGTCCTAAAGATGTTTTCAAATATGCAAGCGACCAATACTTGAACTGTTCCTGGAAAATTGAAAACTGGTATCACTTTAAAATTATGAATTTGCAGTATAACATTCGCTTCACTTCTTACAATAATTATTTCTGGTTTGGCTTCGGTGGTTAGCGTTTTCCTAATTGTATTTAACCTACATGTGTTTTCGACAGTTGTGGATAAAAGGATTTCAATTCATTTTCTTCTATCAATTCTTCAGAGCTGATGTTGAAACAAAGCGGTTTTATTCATTGATTTATTCATCAGAGAGCTAATCCTATCGAATGTTTTCTTAGCCCACCGCGTAGTGGTTATTATTTGACTATTCTCCTCGACTATGTGTGATCTGCATAAATATTTTATGCAACTGTTGGAACGCAGTAGTCTAGGATTTCCAGTATACGTTTAACGAATTGTATTTTATGTGTCTGAATAACGAACACCAATTCGTTGACGTCCACACGGAGACGATTATTATCATGGGTCCTTCATGGTGTACGCAAAAAAGGATTTGTTCATCAGTGTATTTAGTAAACCTCTCACGGATAAGAAAAATGGATTTAGTTTACATTCTTTGATACACAGGATTCATAGAGTTCTCTTATGAGTAAAGTTGTTAAATACAACTTTGAGATAAAATTATACACGATTTAATGTTTTGAGCAGACGACTACAACAGAGTTGTGCTGGATCCTCTGCCTGACGTGCCCGATTCTGACTACGTCAACGCTTCTTACGTCGACGTGAGTAACTCTTCTTACAGATCATAAGGTGTGAGCTTTTTGCCTCATGAGTACTGACTGGTAGTTCATGGTACCTACATTTGTATCATAGTTATATAAAGGTGTGTGTACCACTGTTGCTTTAGTAATGTGTAGCTGAATTATGTATATGACTCAAGTGTCAAACAAGTAACCGATATGATAATTTCCTAAAGAGGCTAATTCTTCGATGACGGGACTCGTTTTTCATTTTTCCCGCTGCCACGGGTGTGCAAAAGTAAAATTCTGCTACATGTTACGGTAAAACAGTTACACCGTGAGGGATTTATTCTCTTTATGGCTGGAGACACGATTGTATTTTATTTCTTCTACTATCCGTTAGCTTCGCTGCCACTGTCGATAAGAATTATTTTCATATATTGTTAGAAGGTTAGAAAAATCACAGGAGCGTGATTACGCTAACCAGGTTTATTTCAGTGAACACAGTTTGGTTATAGTACAGACACCAATGTCTACATGGCAACGGCAGGCACAAGAATGGGACCGGAACCAGAGAACGTGCTGAGACAATGGTTCTCTACCACTAGCTGACTCTAAACGCATTCTGTTACAAGAGTAATCACAGCGTTACACATTAACCTTAAATATACTAAA
>VCRD01004388.1:27388-46247 GCA_006783055.1 Trinorchestia longiramus
GTGTTCTGGGCCCATAACCTTTGTTAGAAGGTTAGAAAAATCACAGGAGCGTGATTACGCTAACCAGGTTTATTTCAGTGAACACAGTTTGGTTATAGTACAGACATCAATGTCTACATGGCAACGGCAGGCACAAGAATGGGACCGGAACCAGAGAACGCGCTGAGACAATGGTTCTCTACCACTAGCTGACTCTAAACGCATTCTGTTACAAGAGTATTCATCACAGCGGTACACATTAACCTTAAACATACTAAAGTCGAACACATTCAAGGTGGAACATTTAAACATTCAACATATATTCTCTAGGGACATGAGGCTTTGATGAAGTCATACTTCTGTTTACGGTCCAAACAAGCATTAGAACTCTAGTTGAGGTTTAGTAATAAAAATGCTAGTTATGTAGGAGTTAACTGAGACTTACAAAGTGTTCACAGTAATAAGTAAAATATTCCAGATGATGGAAGAATGAATGCAGCTACAGGAAATCTACACAAGATTCACGTATCTTGAATTTTAAACAAATCAAGAAAGAAGTAAACATTACAGGCGTTAATTGTTTCAGAATGAATTATTTTGGAAAAATTCATGGGAAATATTTCTTACGACTGTAAAATATTTAGCTATATTTATTGAGAAAAAATAGATAACGAGTTATTTGGATGAATGCAAGGAAAAGCTTATATCTTGGTGATGTTATTGTGCATGTAGATTTCATTTATGCCCCTGAGAGTTTTCTCAACTCTATGATAATCCACTCATGACGCGTACTGTGCAAGCTTCAGAAAATTTACATGTCGCACTCAACACGGTTTTTTTCCAGTTGTTGGTGCTGGCAGTCTCGTTCGCAGTTTATGCGTTGTTTTCTAACGGGAAATCAAGTTTCATTTTATACAAAGGTACTACAAACGAATTCGTTCCTTTTCGAGTAGCACCGCATTCAAAATAAAAAGAAGTCGAGGAATCTCATAATTGTTCAAGTCGCTCTTAATTACCATCAGTTGACAATTTGAATGAACAGAAGCGTAGAGTACTAATTAAGAAGCTAAATTCCTCCAATTTACATGGATGCAAGGTATTTGGGATACATTGTATGCATACATAATATGTATTATATATGAAGACAAGACTATTAGAAACTTAAATAAGAATTATATTATGAGGCTGTATCTTGAGCCTCACATGTTCAGTCAGTGCTCATTGATTCCTTCTACTTCTGTGAACGATCCGAAAGGAGTCATATTTGTAGTCGATAATGAGATTGATCTCTTGTTCATTAAAGATCAGATTTCACTTTTAACCCTTTCATGGTCTTTGTTTTGATTGAAAGAAATGTGTAACATGCTCAAAAACTTGTAGATTCATAGGGATATTTCCTCACATTTATGATGGTGGTACAAATTTTGAGCTATAGAGCAGCGCAGGAACTCAATTTTAGAAAGTGGTATACTTTCTGTACCACCAAGCATTAAACATGGCCTCTTCGGAGTTATGAAGTGTGTACCACCAGACTTGAAAAAGTTAAGTCATTTTAAATTTAGAAATTATTTAGTTGTTAAGTTTTAATGTAGTATTCGACTGTGTTAAGATGAGCAGTTCTCTACTTAAGGAGCAAATATTACTTCAAAATTCTATCTTCTTTAGTAACTGCCAGTGATTTGGAGCTGAGACACAACAGTGCGCCAGTACAGCAAGCTGTGTTGAACTAGAGGTTCCTCATGCAATAACGGGTTATCGCTTGTTGTTCACGAGATAAAGGTTATTACGTTAGTGCTAACTTTGTAGTTCGTTATTTGCTGAACTTGTGGGCTTTTCTGAGAAATGCAAGTACGCCGTTGGTCAAATACGACGTAGCTGTCCATGGGTAGTTCAGAGTTGAGCAATACATAATAATTAGTCAGGTAGTAGCCCTCCCAACCTTCATGAGGCCAGATTCTCCCATGTATACAGATGTCCTGAAAATGACAAACTTGATCACAACATTGAGTGTTTGGCAGTTAAGACAGCACCACCTCCTCCTCCTTCTCCTCAGAGTTTGCTGACGCCCAAGTATTACATCTGCGCTCAGGGTCCCAGAGAAGGAACAGTGCCGGACTTCTGGCGGTTGGTATGGCAGAAGAATTGTCGAATCATCATCATGCTCACCAAGACCTTCGACTTCATCAAGGTAGGCAGTGGTGTTTTATCCAGTAGCGTGTGTGTATGCCTGTTAAAAATAACGGGTAATATTTATCATGCATTTGAAGGAAGAATTTGAAGTAACAGATTCTCAGATCTAATCAGAAAGTCTGCGAATTTAACTCGAGCAGTTAGAAATCTATATAGCTGAAAGTCTACGGATTTAATTACCAGTATTTAAGGGAGATTCCCACTGTAATAACAAGGAAGAAATTACGCACAAAAAAATGTGTAAATTCATTTATTTAAGGAAACACTTGGCGTTTTTTACACATATAGTGTTGATTCCTTTAGCCTATAAGTATTATTCGTGAAAATGCTACTATCGCTGGCAGCTATTTTCTCTAGAGAAAAAAAGAAATGAAAGAGAATTAATGTTTTGCTTTTAGGTGAAAGCGTCCTTGTGCAAAGTGAACAAAGACTCAATTTAAACGTCATTTGTAAACTCTACTCGCAATCAATATTCTAAGAATTTAACAATTAGTTGAGGCCAACGAGCATAGCAAAATGAAAGAGGCTTAAATAGATTGTGTAATTTAAATCAATTAGTTTGAAATTAACTGAGCGCACACAAGGGAATATATTATAGTAAGATACTATGTTCAATATTTTATTTCCTTGAGCAAAAATCGGTCATGAATTCAAATCATATGAATTCATCTCAACTTTAAGACGTCACTAGGCGTTTGATTAATTAAGTAATCGAGAATGACGAATGACTGAAAGGCCGTTAGATTTTGGTATCTCAGCAACGATTACTAATATGAACCAGAATCGTTATAGTTCGTGTGTTCCTATTATTTGTCCATGCAGTAATGTTGTTCTTCTTTATAATACGCATTATGATACAAGTAGTCGATTGTATTGCAGCTGGAGATGTTGCCATTGATGCTAGTTTTGCTGGTGGCTATGCTGGAAGTGGCAGCTGCTGCTGAAGATGCATGGGTTTCTTCAGATGAAATCTTTGATGAAAATTCTCGTCAAATGATGAGGAACGATATAATAAAAAAGACAATAGGAATGAGCCGTTCGCCCATCCTTAAGTTGCTACCAAAGTCCCAAGCAACCTGACGTAAAAACATTAATCACGCACATACACCTCAATCACACAAGCCATTTCAGCCAAGTACACACACTTGACTCACGCACAGGTTTTTCAGTCATGCACATGTACTGCAATCATACACAGACTCCAGCAGTTTTGATATAGAATCAGTACGTTGCAATGCTGGAGGGTTCCATACAGAATATTTTCAAGACGATTTTTTAATGTGTTCATAGTACCAGCAGAAACAATATTTTTGGGCAACTGGTTCCAAGTTTCAGTGATGTTAACTGTAAAGAGTATTGAGCTTAAGATGTTTTGATATTTCATATTATTAGTTTTTTCCCGCTATTTTTTGTTCGCACGTTATCGTCTGTCGAAAAGCTCTTCCACGATAACATCATTACTGACATTGAAATACTAATAGGTCTCAACGAATTGTCCTTGTAGTCATTTTTGTTCTAGGGAGATGAGTTCAAGCTGCTGAAGACGCCTTTCGTAGTTAAGATTGCGGAGTTCAAGAACCATTTTTGTTGTTTTACGGTAAATTTTCTCCATTTGAATAATATCTCTTCGTAGGGTAAGATAACAGAGTTGCCCTGTATGTTCAAAATGTGGCTGGACTAGGGCTTTATAGAATGGTAATGTAATGTTCTTTGAGTTTCATTCAAAAATTCTTGCAATAAAACCAATACTGCGGGAGGTATATCAATTGCAGAAAAGGCTGCTGGTTCTATGTCAAATATTGGGACTTTTGCGGGTCAGTAAATTGTATAAACTGGTATTAGGACTAGACGATCACTCCAAAAAATTTTAATATTTCATTTTTAGGTGTGGCTTGCAAGGAACAACAAAGATTATTTGTGTAGCAAGATTTCTGCTACATATTGTTGAGTTGAGTACTAATTTAAAACATTTATTCGTAGGTACTTAAGCAAAAGACTTATTTGTTTCATGAAAGCTTTGAAATAAGTCGCGAGCTCAAACTTCATTGTAGTAAGGTATAATTCAGCCCAGTTTACTTCAGAAAATTATTTCAAAAAATTTTAACGATCGTCTTCACGAAGTTGAGGAATATTTTATTACTTCACTAGAGTACTTTACTGCTGCACATGAATTAAGTTTAATCATATGCACTTTTTTACGAACCTCCGCTTGTAACAGTCTAAGTTGGATCGTGACCCATCCTTTACATTATTAAGGACAACTGACCCTCGTACGCGGTTGTATCATAAAAATCTACGCAATCAGCATCGGTCCCGGTCGCATGATACCCAAAATTCCTTCCCCAATTTTCTTGGGCACGAAGAATTTTTTAATGAATACACACATTCTTTACCAATATAAAACTGCCTCGGCTTAAATATTATAGGAAAAATCTTGATGAAATTCCTACCCTGTAATGAGCTGTAGTTCCTCCTCAGAGCATAGGTTTTCAAATACCTTTTGTGGTGAAGTGGTCAGAATTCAGGACTGCGTTGGAGCTACCTGACTGGCACGCTCTGAAAATTTAGGAAAAATGTGTGCTTACGAACAGAGAATATAGAAAAATTTTATGTTGTAAACTTAATACTCTATTTGTGAGTTTAAAGTTAAATTATGTCTAATTTAATCAATATTAGTGATTTGTAATTTTCAGATGGGTGTCGAAATAGAAGTCAATGTAATCTTGAAGGTAATTAAAATGTATTTCGTATATTTAAAATGATGTTAAAAAAATAATCGACCCTCGTTCCACCTTTACATCGAATTAAAAATGAATTACGAAATACAATGACGGAGTTGGGAATTATCCGAACTCGTACAAGCACGGAATGATAATTTCTCTGGTTTACGATAAAAGGGTATATCATTATGAGGCTAAAGCAGTTAACATTCAGAACAATCATTTCATATTTCAAGTAAAAATCAGGTTACTGAGCTAAAATCAACGTTTAAACTTGAATAAATAATTGACGACAGTTAATTTTTTCGATAATTTCATTGCTTAGCATTCATTCTCCGGTTAGTAAAAGTAAGAGTTCAATTGAAACTGTCTATGCTTGTCCATAGTTTAGAAAGTCATGTATCTTTAAAACACAAGATGTCCCCCAAAAATGTGCTCACTTTTTGACTATCCATTACTTATATATTTTGTTTTGATTTAGAGGTTGATTGAAAAAGGTGCAACTCAAAGGAGATGAATGATATAAAATAGTACTATAATAAAGAAAATGAGAGGTCATGAAAAATAACTTTTACATTCTTCGCCTGGTCTAGTCTTTAATAATGAGCAGTCAAAAAGTGAGTGCACTTTTTGGGACACCTTGCATATAGGTTTGTTTACTGTATTCCTAGAATAAAATAGACTATGGCAACAGGAACGAGCCGTTTGGTCAATTGTTGGGCTGCTATCCAAGTCCCATGACGTCTAGCGTAAGGACATCAATTACGTATATGCACCTCAACTATACAGAGATCTTTCGATCACGTGTGTAGACCTTAATCAATTACAAGCATTTCAATTACATAAATATGCTGCCGACGTATATTCACAGGCCCAGAGTTAAGAATGATATGAAATTAGTACTATACAAAATTGAGGAGTATCTTTCCCAAAATTTAATGCGTCTATTTTTGAACGTGTTCACTGTGCCAGCAGGAATGATATTTTCGGGTAGCTGATTCCAGGTTCTGTTAATTTTGACTGGAAAGAAGTTTAGAGCCTGGGATGTATGTAGTGTAGGTTCTTTTTATTAGTTTGTGGTCGTTATTTCTGGTTTGCACGTAATAGTGTCTTCTAGATTAACATTGTTGATGTGTATCAGTTGTATGGTTTATAGTTACAGTATTTTGTTCCCCTCTCCCTCTTCAAATAGGAACTGAGTTAATAACACCTGTCAAAGGCGCCATAGGAAAAAGATTTATATCTTGCGGGTAACTTTCTAAGTTGATATCAAATGTACCCATCCACCTGGGTGGAGTTTTACGTTTGAGGATCAAGAAATTTAGTGGCACTTCCAGTTACAAGTTACATTCAGACCAATTTCATTTCTCCAAATATTACGATCTTTCTGCGCCATTAAGCAAATCCTTCTTACTCGCCCGGCTTCGGGCTTTATTCGCCTAAGTCTCGAAATTCAGCTATGGCCACGTAGGAGGTCTTCAGCTTCCTCCGGGTCAGACATATTGCCTCTTCTTTCATGGTTCTATTCTACTTTATTGGTAAAGCTTATAAGCCATGTTCCTCTAATTAATTTTTAGTTGCTGCAAGTCATGTGGAATTATAATCTAAAGTCTTAACAGATGTCAGTTCTGAACGACAGCTTCATTCATTAATTTGCGTCCCTGTAGATTCTGAGGAAGATAATTTGAACGAGAAAAAACTTAGGGACAATACTTGTTATTCTTAGTTTTAAATGTTTTATCAGTTTCCAACGCGAGTTGCCAGAGAGAAAATAATTGCTATGCTTTTGTGCATTCAGTGTGGTGTATTCTGTGAGTCTTCATTTGCTGCCCTTGTGAGGGTGGCAACGTAAATTTAAAACATAAGCTTTGATCTCTTTTTTACACCACTTACTTGGAAATTAATATCATTCATCAGTGAAACTGTGAGGAAATGAATGACAGTCAATTTTTTTGCGATTAAAAATCCTGAAGGTCTCCTAATTTTCTCAGCTTCTTTCTGGGTTGTAAAATTCATTGACTCTCGTACTGAAGAGCAATCTGTAGAAGCTGTCCTTGATCCATCTAATGAGACGCCAGTCTCGGCATATTTTTTGACGCTTAAACGGAGTGAAATGGTTCAGGAATAGGGCAAAAATTAATTCTCTAAAATAACTATTACAAGAAAATGTTACAACCGTCTAGCTCATTGATTCAGAGGCAAAATGCCAGTGTGTATTATTGCATTTTGTAAAGAACAGTGGACATTGCGAGGCAGAAAGCTCGTCTCACACCCGCCTGTGGCAGAGGGCAGCGACAGGTGTGAGTCTCCATGCTACGTCAGCATTTCCAAGCCTCTGAACTCTGTAGCATGTGGTAAAAGGCTAAAGCCAATAGGGTATTCGAAATTGAATTATCATGAATGAAGGAAGTAAGTGAAAAATAGAATGTGGGGGCAGTTGTACGTGCGAAACCGAGGGCGTAAGAGCGACATGGAGTTAGCGGCGTCAAGACAAGGCGAGGGTGAGGGTGAGGCTGGAGTGGGATGAAGATAGGGTGAACACTGGGGGAATGTGAGAGCAAGACAAGCTGAGTAGAAAATGACAAAATGAAAGTTAGGGAAAGGTAACACGAGGTTGGGAGGATAGGGGAGAAGAGGGAGAGGGAAAGAGGTGAGGTGCCTGATAAGCAAGCGTGCTGTATAGCAGCGTTAAAGCAGCACACGCAGCCGCGCCTGCCACCGGCTGCAGCAGCTGCACATGGTCTGACTACTGCTTCTTCTGCTGTGTGATGGGCAAAACTTAAAACCACAAGCAGTTTAACAACAGGTTTTTAAAAATAATTCTTTTTTGTTAAGCATTATCTATTTACTACTCTGTTGAATGGGATTTTAGCCCATGCTCTTCTACAGGAATATTTTGAGTTCTCCTAAATCCACGGATATGTTAAGGGAAAAAATATTCAAAAAATATGTTGTCACCAGCAGGATGAGCAGGTAATTTGATAGAAGCCCTCAAAAGAGGCCGCTGTGAGGCTCGGATGTAAAATAAATAATTAATTTCTCGTCACGTAGATTATTACTCCAGCAGCAGTGAACTCGAGTTTTTTGCGTAAATTTTGATACGACGAATGAAGTTAGGATTATTTTCAGTTGAGAGAAAATTCTTGTACCTCTTGTAGAAGTTCACGTATACAAAAGTTTTTGTTCTATGTTTTGCAGTGGTCAAATATAGTCTATTGTTTCTGTCTTCTGCTTTTCGCAGCTGAATTTTTCGGGTGCGACACTGTTGGGTATATTTTTGTTTGCCCTCTCAACTCTCATTCCTTGAATAATCATTTTATATTTATTGCTATTGTAGGAAGCCAATACACCACCTAATGTTATTTGCTCACAATCGATGGAACTTTTCCAGCATTCTTAATAAATTGCCCTTCTGCCGCAGCGTCCAACGTTTCTTGCTATGACAGTTGTGTCCGCTGCAGTATTGGTCGAACGCTGCCATTAATAAAGTCAGCGTGTTGCGGAGGAGCAGCAGGGCCCAGGCCCTGAAAGATATGAGGTTCCAAATCGAGTCGGATGAAATTATGTTTTCATCGTTGTTTGGTTGATTATATTACGAAACTAAACAAAAACGACTAAAAGAAGAGGGGCATGCGACTAACTGCCAATGAAAGTTGCGTTGTGGGCAAAAATGAGCACATATTTGGTTGTACGTAGATATACGATGTGGAGACATTATGAATACATTTATTCTGATATTCGTACGTACTACAACGAATCGTCAAATCAGAGAATGAACATAAGGAGGTTTTCAGCGGCCATTTTTCAATTAACTAAAGTGTGGCCATCGCAGCTATTCTTTAATTTACCGTCAATAGGAAGTTATAATTTGTTTTCTAAAGCATTTTTACGGTTTGTACACAAGTCTAATTAACTATCCACCAAGTTTTCGGCGTATAAGTACAGGATAGAATTTTTAGGTATAATTCTGCTTGAATATATATATATATATATATATATAAAATAACCACCAGTTCATCATTACTCCAATATGAGGCTAACATTTACTGACGAAACGAGACGGGGGGGGGAAGCCCTCGGTTTGTTGTTACCGATTGTCAGTCCGTAGTTATTGACTCGACTGCTTCCGACACCGGACATGGCCTGGTATTACTACACCTCTTTCCGGCCGTAAATTTTGTCAGTTGTTCAGAAATTCGTTGAAGTGAGATCCTTTAAACTGAGGTATGGCGTATACCCTCGTCAAACATCCGTCAGTCTGTCTACGTACTAAGCTATCATCTATTTGCATGTCACTGCGTGTTGGAGGCTAGCTCTGACCAATTTGTTACTGAGTGAAATCTTTCAAAGGTATCTACGGTTGTCAAGCAAAATAAATATGACGTTCTTTATGAAATTTTGAAAACCTATAGCCATTGAACCTCTTTGGCTGTTTGAAATAGGAAAACTGAACGGTCCGGTGTTCGCCGAATCAAAATATATATTTTTACTTATATTTTCATTCGGATCTCGTAAAACATTGTTTGTGTTCTTTATTTCAAATGAACTGGAGTGGACCATCAGTTGCTGGATTTACAGAAAATTGGTAAAAATTAAATTACATTATTTCGAATGAGTTGTGAAGTGAAGTTGTCGTTCACTTGCCTATATGATTCACCAATAAATTGTAAACCCGATTATTAACAAGTTTGGACAGCTTAAAATCTTCTCATTACCGCACTCTGTACGTTACTTGAATTTCGCATTAATTGTTTTGCGCACGCCGGCCAATGTGTACGACAATTACAATTTATCGTTGAACTTCATTTTCGAGCGTAAGCAGAATGAAGTTTCGGTAATATTCCTGGTGAGGCAATCAGCACTGCGTTAAGGCATGGCAATTGAAAATTCACGCAAAATATGAAGACTATCTAAGGAAGAACGAATAATAATATTGTAGTGACGTTAAAATTTCAAAGTAATCTCGAATAGTGTAAAAAGAGTCCGATCTTGCTCGTACAGATAGCCCTTGACTTTTTGGGGCGTATTGGGTAGAATATGATCATACGTGGCCTAAAATATTCGTAAAACAATGAGGGAAAATCAATAGCTATAATGGGTAATGATAGCCATTGGGTTGTGTACACCTATGTGTTTAATGAGATGGCCATAAGATGGTGTATTACTATGTGTAGATTCACGTACATGGATGAGTACACTACGCGTACATATGGTAGAGTAGAAAAATATTCTTCAAATCGGAGATGATGAAACAGTTTTCACTTTATATTACTTGTTGATGGGACACAAAGTTGAGAAGGCATTTTCTCTCAGTTTGACGTTCTGACGGTGACGCCATTTCCTCGTAGACGGTTCAGTGACAGCATCCTAAGGCATCCTACATCTCACACACAGCGCGTGCACCCCTTTTAGCTTTGTGTCATACTTGTATACCATGGTTTAATTTCGGCTAAGTGTCGGCAACATTTCGCCGTACACGACACAATGCTGCGCACCCAGCATGCACAACGCTGTCCCTTCTGTGCCTCCAATTTTGATCTGCAGCTCAGTAACGGTATAATTGCGTCGTAAACTCGCCAATTTTTTAAGGCAAACTCGCTTTCCGGCCACATAAAAGTCAGGCCGCGGTCGTCCGCTCAATTGTAGCCGTGTGTCGAATTTTGGGCGGGACCCGCAGCTACGCTCGTGTTGTCTGGACTCTTTTAAGCTATCCTTCTTAGTTTCCTGGAGTTGTAACGTACGACTTAAAACCATATCGTTTATTTTTTTGCATAGATCATACAACAATTGGATAATATGGCGATTGGACTTTAAAACTGATATTCCGGCTCAGTTACAAGGATCTCTTAGGCAATGTTTTAATGTATTAATTTCTTTACGTAGATCATATGACGATTGGATAGTATGCCAACTAACGTTGAACATTTTATACAACTGTTATTCTGGCTCAGTTATAAGGGTCTGTTACACAATGTTTTGCAGTCCTAGCATTCATTTCTTTACGTCGATCATGTGATATTTGTAGTTGCACATCCTAAAAAGCTGTTATTTGCGTTACCGAGTAGTTGATCTAAATTTTTACCAAGTAAGGTACGATTCAAACAAGATAATGAAATAAATTATTTTTTTTGTGTATAACTGTTTTGAAATTGAAACAATTTTGTTGCTTTATTCCCACAAAATAGTTCATTGAATTTCTCAGGCACAAGTGTTTTGAGTTGCTCGCTGTAATAATGTTCTTAAACCTGTAGTAGATAAGTTGTATAGATTACTGTACAGGTTGGGCCAAAAAAGTATACACTCTTTAAATTGCAATAACTTGTTTTCTCTTCAGCGGAGGAAATAAATACAACCACCATCAAAAATCTGAGGAAATAAAAATTCATTTCCATAAATCACAAATTTTCAAACTGAGCTCCTCTGGCTACAATGCGTCAGGATAGCCGAATCGAAATCACTGATAACGTTACGTTGAGTTTCACTGGTTATAGCTCCGATGACTTTTCACACTTTTTCCTTCATGTCAGTGACACTATCTGGATTTCCACTGAAAACCTTCTCCTTTACAAATCCACATAAATAAAAATCGAAGGACGACTAGTCTGTAGATTACAGTGACCACAGAACGTCCCCATTCTTTGAAATGACCCGCCCATTAAAACGCCATGGACTGCTGAACTCTCATTTTCCTGGGTGGTTCATTTCAAGAAATAGGGGCGTCCTGAGGCCACCGAGATATCCAGACCTGTCTCTCTTAGATTTTTATTTATGAGGATTTGAAAAGGAGAAGCGTTCCAGCGGAAATCCAGATAGTATCACTGACATGAAGGAGAAACCGTGAGAAGTCATCGCAGCTATAACCAATGAAACTTTACGGAACGTAATCGGTGATTTCGACTGTAAGTTATCCTGCTGCATTGAAGCCAGAGGAGCTCAGTCTGAAAATTTGTAGCATCTGTAAATAATTTTTTTCAGTTTTCCGATGGTGGTTATATTTTTTTCTACTAAACAGAAAATAAGTTATTGCAATTTAACACGTTGCCTCCGATTGCCTGATCGGTGTAAAACTTCACTTTGTACGCATAGTCACTAGAAAGATCTGAAAAAATTACAGAACCTAACCTCAGTGGTACACATACGTACCACTTCGGAGTCAACGTGTTAAAGAGTGTGTACTTTTTTCGGCGCACTCTGTATGCGTCAGGATCCGTTACTGCATTGCATTTCAGGAGATAAAATTTGCCCTTTATGTTCTGGACAATACTTGAAACTTTCCTCCATAATTCTTTTGTGCAAATGACGAGGAATAATTGCAAATGTATTGGGCCGGCAGATATGATGTCGGAAATAACAGTATCGGGGATTTCTCTTCCATCGCTATTGCCTGCTGATCCAAAATTTTATGGCAAGCTCAATACGAGGATTTTGAATCAATTCATCGTTTTAGAAATTTCTCCTATAGGTATAATATTGTTCATATTTTACAATCAGGTCTCGTTTGACTATCATAATCATCAGCAGCAGCTTTAAGATGACTGTTCCTTGAGACGTATTTAATCCATCCATTTATGAGCGTTGCTATGTTGACGAATATTTTTTCCCCTAAAGAATACCTGTCTGAACGCTAAGATATTGCCAGATTATTGAACTGATCAAACATTCATGAGCTGAATATTTGTCACTGATGCTATCTATTCACGTGCCGTTGCTCAGGTGATGTGCTTGCAGTATTGGCCTGCTAACGTCGGCACGAAGGAGGACTACAATGGCATTAAAGTGGAGCTTGTGAAGGAGGAAGAACTCGCTAACTTCCAAATGAGGAGCCTGAGGGTGTACAAAGGCAACGAGGTTAGTGTTTTATTTAATCCATTGTCGTATCTAGCCTCCTCAGACTAATGAGTGTTGTGGCTTTCATTTTTTAACTTATTAGGTGCCCACGGTACTAGATAACTCGTATCACACAGCGCAAATCTTTGTATGGGTTCGTGCTTTGCTTTTATAGACAACCAAAATATGAGAGATTTTTAAATTACTTTACTAACGTACATGAGTCACAGTCATGATGGTCTCAGTGTCGTTGGAATAATTCCTTGAAGGCTGAGTGTGATTCACTGAAATTAATTACTAGGGAATTGCTATTTATTTTGTAAATTTTCGAACAAACCAAAGGCTACGTGGGGAAAATTAATGCTTACTCACTTAATTTCAGTTCACTTATTTTTGCACCTGAGAATCTTGTTAGATGAGGCAATTGAATCAAGTATTGCACAGCTCAGTTGAATACACCCCATGCTTCAGTCATCTGTTTGAATATTTCTCATTTCAAGAGGCATATCTTGACTGCTCATTTAACCTAAATTATGAATTGTTTATCAGTATTGCATCCAATTAATTTCTTATCTTTGTACGGTGTTAAGCAGCTCATATGAAGAAAATTTAATTTATTTGTCAGTTGCCGCTCTTAGTTGCTGTTCCTTAGTCAAATTTATAGCTATTGTAATTATTACATCCTATTCGAATTCTTTTCTTAAAATGTATGCATGGTACTGTTATTCGTGAGAATATTGCTAAGTCAATGGTTCAGATTTCCTTGGACAGCTACCACTGGAACATTTTACAGAGAACATTTTATTGTGTTCTTTCTGAATCATGATAATGAGATTTTCTACTGCATTAAAGACACAAGAGTTTTTGCTATAGCATCCATTTCATGTTGAATGTGCATTAGTGAGATATTTTACGGATGCTGGAGCAGTAATTTTACTTGGGTATATTAATATACTTCTATTAACCCTTTAGCGACGAATTTCTTTTTCTAGTTTCCACGTTTATGTTCACAAAGCCCGTCTGTACACTGATGCAATGAAGCACGCTGAGAGCCAGGCAGCCAAAAGAACGACGCTGTAACATGTCGCAGCGTTTAAACCTAGTAGCAACCTCATATTGCTCACTGTTTAATTATTAGAACAATTCTCCCAAAGACCGTAAAAGAGGACCGTGTGGTCCTTTTCGTTGCTAAAGGGTTAAATCGAATGCGTTTTATTGATACAACTACGACGTTGAATTACAGTACATCTACTGTTGCAACAATGATTGTTGATAGAAGTTACTGGGAACATGCGTGAACGAATATTAAAAACAGAGGTGTTTTATCCCCCACGTTATTTACTTAAATTTTCTCGTTTTTATGTCGTGCTAAAGTGACTACTAAGTTTTTTAATGCTTATTTCAATATCACTATTCATACACCTAACATAAACCTTTCTGGTGTAGATTGCTGGTAAACCAAAAAATTTTGCTGTAACATCAATATTCAAATGGTTGCAGTCATTGTATACTGCTATATATTCAATGGACATTGTTAGCTTACATAATCTGTGTTGAGTGATAAATCATGTCGCTTATTTTACCATTTGACCTTCAGGTAAACATGTTAGTACTTTTTTACTAGATTATCGAAAAATGAAATTCAATATCTCCACCACTGAAGTACTCATAATTTTCTTAAGAAAATGCTACTAATTGAACCGAAGCTGAACCTTTCTTCTCGGAATAGTGCTGTTTCCTTTGGTCAAAGATCCTAGTTGTATTTGTAAGAGCACCATTGTTGCTATCGTGTTTTTGGCAACACATTACACTAATCGGATGAAAATCGGACCCAGGAACGTGAGGTGGTACAGTTCCACTACACTGGCTGGCCATCACACACGCTGCCCTTCATCAACGCTCTGCTCGAGTTCCGGCGGCGCATCAGGCTGTGGAGGGTAGAGAAGAGCTCACCCAGAGACGGTCCTGAACTTGTGCACTGCAGGTGAGGCAACAACGCCAATTGTGAATAAATGTTGCAGGAGTGCTGACGTGGTATCGGAGATCTTCATTTAAATTTGATTCAGCACACAAAAAATGAAACACAATGGAGTCAGGAGTACGCAAACCTTTGGCGAACATTTTTTTTGCAGCCTATCTGAAACAGTTGTATGTAAGGCCATAATTTAAGAATTTTTCATTGCAAATATGCAGTATCTCGATCCAGTGTGCGGAAGCATGAGAGTATATATTTTTAATTAGTGAGAGACATGAACCGACAATGCATTAGGTAGTCAACACATGTCAATGTGCGTCAGAGATGCATCTGAATCTATTGCACGTATTACCATGATCAAAAGTCTTCCTCATATTCATGCAACTTTACAATAGATGAAATTGTTAATAGTTAAGTATTTTAGGAAAAGTTTTCAGATCCATTTTCAGGTGTCGACATTCCCACCCTTGAAAGTGTTTAAATAATGTAATTCAATTAAAAGTTTTAAACACAGATTATTCAACTTCAATACAACATCGGCGATTTTATTCACAGTTACAGATATGATTTTAATTTTCACTGCAGGGCATTTAGGAAAGTCATTTGTAGGTAACTACATTGAAGAAAATTAATCGACCTTCTCTGTCAGTGACGGAGGTGGTCGCTCTGGCGTCTGGATGGCCATAGACGCCAACCTGCAGCAGCTGGAGGAGGACGGATGCTTCGACATCTACGGCTACCTCAAGAAGTTGAGACAAGCGAGACGAGGCCTCATCGAGAACGTCGTGAGTTGCTTGCTTTGTAGAACGCGGTGAAGGAATAGTTTACAGCTCAGAGCAAAAGTAGAGCTTTAATTTGTTAAAGGCCTTTACGCTGGTGTTGAGGCTGGTTATAGAATCATTTATTGATGTAAATTCTTATAATTGGTAGGCCGTTCATGAAAAATATGAAATGTTGGGTGTTCCTCTACTATTTTGCGAGCTAATTTGATATGCTTTTTTATTTTTTTTAACCTATTAGCTAAGAATGCTGCTGCAAATCATAATATATAAGAGGTATTTAATTTGTCCGAGACCGTCCAAAATAGTAATCGAGTCTGAAAATTTATTAGACAACGTCTAATACAGAGTACTCTTTCAATTCTCTAGAGCACAAATTATGTAGGATTTTGTAATCATTGTATGCCCATCTGAGTCATTGTTAACTAAATTTGGAGGCAATCATGGAAAAACTGTCGAGGCTCTGAGCTTTATCTGAGCCGTTTGTGTCAATTTTGATGGGATTTCAAGCTTAGTACTAGGGTTGCTATCGTTCATGAAAGAATGATTTTCAATGTAACACAAAATGATTTACAATACAAAGTCTAGTACATAGATGAGTACACAGCTATCTTGGAATAAATAAAAATAAAAATGTGTACAGGTTTGTATTTGGTCACCCAAACTACTCAAATGTTCGTACGAGACTGTGTGCTGACACTAACTGGTGGGCTTGATTCTCAACCCCGTAGAGTTTTTTAAATGGTTACACTAACCCCAGAAGCACGCACAGGCGGACTCGATGCTGGAAGGATCCAAAGTTTTACACCGATATTCCGTCGCACATTAACTCTGCTCCCACTCATGAGTTAGCCATATCTTCAATAGTCTGATAACATCGCAATTTTTCAGTAGCTTTAAATGGTAACCTCTGGTATTTTATTAAGGTTTTAATGGAAGAAACTTTACACATGCTACCTAGAATATGCAGTGTGCAGCAACACAACTACCTTTTTTCAAAACACTTTACTTTAAAAAAAGAATGTTGTGTTGCATCTTTTATAAATTTTTATCTCTGCCAAATCCTGTCATATGCAACTTCAAAACCTAAAATTGACAAAGTGCAACAGACGCCTTTTATCACCCGTGAAAGCTGCATTATGCGTGTGACTTTTCGGTTTGTACGTTAAAAATTAATACGCATAAAAATATTTAAAACATTGGAGGTCAAATTGTCCCTGTTGAGGGCAAAAATGTAGAATAATAATAAATTTCTAATCATTTGGAAACATGAACGGGAACTGTTTGTAATTATATTTTCAATATAATTATATTCTCAAGTCTCAAACTCTTTCACTAAAGAACAAGTCTACGTCGTCCTGGACATTCATCAAGAAATTTCTTTCCTTGGGGGATTGAAATCCGTAAAGAGGGGAATAAATTTTGCCTGATTCAATTTAAACTTCAGATATTCAAAAGCTTGTGAGCCTAAATGATCCAAGATTTCAATTAGAAAAGTACTCCGGAACAGAGAGTACCGTTTTGCATATAGAGGAACTTTTTCTTGATTAAGCCTATTCTCAATAAAGTCTCAAATTTGTTTTATGGTTCAAGAAAACCAGTAAAGTTTTTATACTTTGGTTTGATGAAACAATTACTGAATACGCGACCGAAATAGCGCCAGATGCTTTTTGAAGTCATCTGCGAATGATTCACGGACACCTTCACAATTGTGAAGTTAAGTTAGAGTATAATGATTGAAAGCTTCTTTTTTTGTAGGTTCTGAATGCAGTGTGATGGATAGCCTAATAAACGGTGCGAGGTTTCGCTGATATCATTATAAAAATCTGTCATTGAAGGCAGGAGACCAGAAGTTGTCAATCAGATGAATCATCCAGCTGAATAATGACGGCAATCATGCGATTAGAAGTCAAACACAGAAATTATTATCTATTCAGAAAATGGGAAACTGTTAGGAATGAATCTAAAAAAGAACAATCTAACTCACCGGTTTGAAAATAGTGGGGCAAGTTGATTTAGCTGAAATGCTTTAAGATTTTTGCAAGCACTCTGCAAACACATGTCTAAACCGAGTAGTTGTGTCCCTTACCGGCAAGCAAATACCATTTAAAGCAATGCAAAATTTACTTCAGCTTACAAGACACTCTTTGAAGCTTTAATTTAACTCTGTCAATATGACGTTAATGGTTAATTAATTTGTTTCTGTGATTAAAAATTGTAAGATTTTTGGATGCATAAAATATTGAAACATTGGAAGATTTGAAAATATTTTATTCTACTATTTGTAAATCTTGATATTACTTCAGACATTTATAATACTACTACATATTTGTTTATGATAATTTTGTTTATAGATCGGGACGCTTCAAATTAGTCACTGCTGATTAGCAACCAGCTTTATATCTGTATTTAACTTGTTAACAGCAACGTAAGAAAATTTTTACTTCTCTACCGCCTATACAGTATAGTAGCAAACTTCAGCTGGAGTCTCGCAATTTTGTTTGATTAATTTTTTATGTTTCTTTTAATTCGAATCAAACACACCTGCTTTTACTTAAAACAGGTTTTCCATCCTTCCATCCATGAATCCAAATCTCAATTTTAGCTTGTTGCTCACCTTTCACTCATCTGAATTTTTTATTTTTTTAGCAGGCTAAAGTCATTAAGTCTTTCTGTGCATTAAGCAAAACTAACGTTTCCTTCTACTCTCTTCAACAATTGTATCAATATACACGTGCTCCTTCGTAACCAATTTTCAACTCTCAAGCTCTTTTCAAGGATACTTCTCACGTCATCACTATCTCATTCCAGGAATTGTCATTCTAGACCTTCATTCCAGAACTTACTCTTCTCACTTTCATTCATAAACTGTCCGATAAGATTACCCTCTCCTATTCATGACTATTTTCACTCACACACAGAGCTCTGCATTGAAGCAATCGGGATCAAGTTTTATTCGCGTGACCTTCATTTCTTGCTCATCCCACGATACACCACCATTTCATTTCACTTGCAGCAATACTTGATCAAAATTAATTCTGATATGCCATCTTCTCCTACAGGTCAACCGCTAATTTCATAACTACGCCATCATTTCAAATTCTCTACATGAACGTACATATACTCTTGAATCACTCTTAATCGCTAAATTTCAAAGTACAATGAGCTCAATTTTGCCAGTGCATGAGACAGCAATCAGAATCGTATCATCTGCCGACGATAAAATTGATGCTGCTGACGAACACACAGCCATCGATTTCACTGAAATCAAAGCCTGGACATGCACACTCGTCAATCAGCAGCTGTGACAAGCGCGCCGGCCAAACTATCTCAGACAAAATCAAATGCTGAAATACTTTTAAAACACGTAAAATCATGGTACGACCAAA
>VCRD01004389.1:0-10749 GCA_006783055.1 Trinorchestia longiramus
AAATTAGTGGCTGTTTCCAATGGATTTTCGAATTTCTTCTCTTCTTTTATGTTTTTGTACTGTGCTATTTCTTTGATGATTTCCGAGGTTCGTTTTGGATTTTTCTTTGCTGTTTGTAGTTCTTTTTGGAAGTGCTTTCGTTTTGTTTCGTTAATTTTTTTGCGGAGAGCCATTGCATGATGTTTATAACGGTCTCGTAGAAAGTTGTTCGATTTGTTACATTTAAATTCGTGTAAGTAATTTTTTTTGAGAATAACGAGCGTGAGAATGTTGCCAGAAAAAGTTTTGATTGGAAATACTCTCTAGCTAACGCTGCTTAATATAAATATTATTATTATACTGTGCACTAAATATGCATGTTTCAACTGCAAAAAGTTGGCAAAAATTACTCGAAGTTTAGGTCTATATTATTACTAAAAATGAAGGTTATTTTAATACTTGTAATTTTATAACCTTTAAAGGGATAGCAGGTCATACCACACACTCACGATCGTGGTGCACAATTCGCATCAAAACTTTGGGCAGACGTCTCTTCTCTTTTAGGTTGTGCAAATTTCAGCACAACTGCTTTTCACCTGCAGTCTAATGGCTTGATCGAAAGGGTCCACCGATACCTTAAAACGGCTTTAAAGTGTCTCAATAGTCGTACAAACTGGGTTGATCATCTCTCTATGGTTCTTTTGAGCTTACGTAATCTTTACAGACAGGACCAAAAAGCAACGACATCAGAGATGTTGTACGGGCAATCCTTGCGGTTGCCGAGTGACATAGTAAATCCTGACGTCTCTACGTCATTTTCACTTCAGAATCAGAACTCGTATAGTGACCACCTAAAACGCTGTATAACTTAAATTCGATACGTAGCACCGCATCCAACACAGACTGTCGATAAATTAAACCCGGCGTTAGAAACGTGCACACATGTGTATGTTCGCGTTGATGCCGTGAAGCCTGCTCTTACGCGCCCTTATAATGGTCCCTTCCTCGTCATAAAACGCACTGCTAAATACTTTATTATTGTGAAGCACGGAGAGCAGGACTCGGTCTCTATTGATCGCCTGAAAGCCGCGTTTGTATCGGATGCACTCATACCAAATAATCTCCCTCCACCTGATGTCACTGATCTTTCTGTCGATGATAAATCTCTGTTGAAACCACTTGTGCGTAGACTTGAATTCGCTTCGCAACTTGCTGCATCGCTCCGGTCGTTGGACACTCATTCTTGCTATTCTAATACGCCAGTTGTGATCTCGAGGCAACCTGTTTCCACTAATGCAACACCTATTACTCACCTGTCAAAACTTAACTTGCATTTGTAATGTAATCTTGCCTAAACCTGTTCAAGTCTCCGATAGACCACCCGATCGCTCGACGCGAAGTGGTTGCAAGGTAACGCGTCTTCTGCACTTTAACTAAGATTTTAGACCGACTTTCCAGTCTCGAAACGAAGGAGATAGTGTAGCATTACATCGCTGCTCATGCTCCATTTTCAAGTTATGCGTATTATTTAATCACGTAGGCTACAAATTAAATCGTACTTTTTACAATAAATTTACTGTATTTTTGTGATTAGGTTTTTGTAACTCTAAGCGAGATTCTTGTAAATTTTTAATTATAACATTTCGCTGTATTTTGTAAAAGCATTCTTAGTACTTAACACTTTAGCGACCAAGTGGACTATTCGGTCGCCTTTCACGGTCTTTGGGAAAATTGTTTAAATAATTAAACAGTGAGCAATATGAGGTTCCTACTAGGTTTGAACGTTTCGGCATGTTACAGCGTCGTTCTTTTGGCTGCCTGGCTCTCAGCATGCTTCATTGCATCAGTGTACAGACAGTCTTTGTGAGCTTAAATGTAGAAACTAGAAAAATAAATTGGTTGCTAAAGAACTGTCACTATGGTTCTTTTTAAAATTTCACCCCTGAGAAGCATATCCAGATCCTGACTCGACGGCAGTCTGATTGTAGCTTTTAGGATATAACACACTTGGCGGTCCTGCTTTTATCTCATCGATGCTTTAGCATCTCTTTTCTCTCTGCTCTCATTGCTCTCATTGTTCTCACTGCTCTCATTGCTCTTATCGCTCTCATCTTCTCACTCTCATCTCTTACCTCATTGATGCTTTAGCATCTCTTTTCTCTCTTCTCTCATTGCTCTCATCGCTCTCATCTTCTCACTCTCATCTCTTACCTCATCGATGCTCTAGCATCTCTTTTCTCTCTCCTCTCGAGCCTCATCGTTACTTTTTAAATCTAAACGCTTGATCATATTCTTGATCATATTCCTGATCATCTTCCTGATCACATTCCTGATCATATTCTTGATCATATACTCGATCATTACTTCTAGTTCTCAATCTCTTTTACTCGTGGACTACAGATGTCTTCTGTCCACCAACTGCCCTACGGATCAATAAATAAACAAAAGCTGAGTGCCCGTCTTGTCATTGAATTCCCCAACTAGAGGTGCACCCGACGACTCCTTAACCTTACCTTCTGATAAATTGTTATTTGCCCAACACAGAAAACTTAACATTCGGCTTATCACCTCAAAACATAACATTGGTGACATAACATCTCTTCTCAGTTCTCGCCCCACTGCAAAGCGTCCCGACCCGCAATCAACCATAGATAAATAGGGTCGTCCTCTATAATGCGTTAAATAGATGGCGAAACGTCGCCAAATATCTTTCACGCTGACTTTTCCTGTTTCGTGCTTCAAAGGAAAAGGATCAATTGACTGACATCGATCACACGTTCTCACAACTCTGTTCACGTCCTCTCATAAATATTTGGATCTATTTCTCTCGCTAAGTACAAGGTTCTATCGACTCCAACGTGGTGTTATTATGCACCTCTACTATAATCGTGTAAACACTAGAACAAACCTCTTCACGCTCGTCGATATCGTTGCCACCTACTTCGAGCTCACACAAACACCTTTTCTTCACTAGAGTTAATACGTCCGCTTTATTCTTATCAGTAGGCACTAGCGAAACCTAGATTTTTAGTCCAAACTTCATCATCATTTCTCTCAGGTTTCCCAGCCTTCGTTTAATGAGCATTTCCGCGGCGCCTTTCGTGTCGACGTGTTTCTCAGCGCTAACGATAGATTGCAGCCACGCTGCAACAGTTGCAGAATCGATTCTTAACTCTATTGAGGTTGTCCGGGACTTAGGCGTGTCCAGTAGGATAAATGATGAGGTCGTTGGAAGTTGAGTTTATTGAAACCGTGATACTTTTTATTTGGTGTGGACTTAACATTGTTTTTAAGAACAATACTGACTAAATGTGGCTTCTACAGTGGCGGTGAAGACAAAGAGACGTGGGCAGCCGGGTACACGTTTCGCATAAGCTGCTGGCGTCTCGGTATTGCCAGTCAGCGAATATCCCTCTGTCCCTTTTTTCTCTAATGGAAGTTCTAATTTATTTATATTTATTTTCTATCCTGACTTGTCAGGACACTCCCCATCTCGAACGAAGATGGAAAAAATGCAACCCAAGAAACCGAAAATAGGAGGTGTTCAAGTCTAGGTGGAAGTGCCGGGTGTTTCCAAGATCGGTACAATGTTTTGGACGGCCCTCTCTATCGTCGCCCTGCGCCCGGATTCTTTGCTGGATGCGAGGTCGATGAACACGGAGCGAAAGAGAGCGTCTCTGCTACTAGATGTAACAACTTCGTCCGAGGCCCAGAGATTGCGCTTGGTGTTGCAACCTTGGACAAGCACAACGTCTCCGATATTTCCACAATCTTGAGAGAGGAACGGGCAAATTGTTGAGAAGTGTATTCGTCCCTCTAAGACAGTCGACATACATAAGCTCTGAAGTGTATACTTTGGTGTTGATCCCGGTACGTGCGATGCACTGGAGTTCTTTCAACTGTAGGTACCTTATCGTTTTTGCGCTTGATTTGCGGGATTTTAACACTGTCTTGATGTATAGCGTTTTCTAAATCTGACCCTTTTTCATAATTGGTGTGTCAAGCGTCCCACATGGTTGTGAATGCAGTTGCCGGGTCGCCTGATAGCTGACTCGTGATGCCTTGGATCAGCTCCCGAGATCAGCCGCTCGTGTTTGTCATGAGGACGGTTATTGCGTCGTGCGATCCCATCCGGCATTGTTGTAAGTGATGGTCAATGGCACAGCTCCAATTGTTGAAAAAGCGCACTTTACCGTCAATAAGTGGCGTCACTGCTTGAAACACGTTTGGCTTCGTGGCGCACTGTGGCTGGTGACAGGTTGCCGTTGTTCGTGTGTCGTGAAAACTGGTGTAGTTGGATCGTGTGGGGCTGTCTTTAATTCGCTCCCCATCTTGGCGACAATGGGGGCCGGTGCTGTTACCTTGGGCCCTGCCTCGTTCTCTATCGCTGCTGGAAGGTCTTCGGGGTTAACAGGCTGGTGGCGCCCTAGTGTCGCTACAAACGTGTCCGTTCGTTTGTAGGATTCGCGTGAAGTGATCTCTTCGTTATTCGATTTTGGCCTCTGTGTTTTTCTCTTCTCCTGTATTCTCTGGAATATCCTCGAGATCGAGATCTTGGGTACCTGTGGCGGAGGGAGCTACTGACGTTGGTCGTGCGGATGTTCGTGATGGTAGGGAGAGAGTGTCAAGCTTTAGGGCTTGCAGCTCTTTATTTATCATCATGAGCCGGTTCTTGACGGTGCGGGCACCCATTTTTCGGGCCTTCTTGTCTCTTGAGCCACCACCGTGGAGCCTTGGTTGAGGTATCTAACCGCGAGAACTCCACTCGCTTTTGTCAGTTTCGCGAGGGATTGCTTCAAAGCACGGCCGTAGTCTTGTAGTTCCTGTTCATTTTCTGTGTCTGGGCCTCCGAGAGAGGTGAGTTCTTCCAACTCGGTGTGAAGAACCTCTACTTCGTTCTTGAGTATGTGGAGTGGAGGCACTCTTGGTCTGGCACCACCGTGTGTTGTTGTGTATCGATCTCATGGATCGATATTATTGTGTAGCTTAAAGCGAGCTTCCCTGTTTGTCGGGCTGAGACCCTAATGTTACTTTGAGACCTTACAGTGTAACTTGGTGCTCTGTCACGGAGGGACTGCTGCTGGTCCGCTCTCTCGCTGTGAAGACGCTGCCAAGTCCCCGTCCTCCACCAAATATCACTGGCACCTCAACCCACCAGTAAGTCAAAAATATCACTGAAGGTAGCTTCAAACGAGCTTGCTTCTGTTACTGGACTATGAGTTTTCCAGGATCTTTCCGTGCTTGCTCAAAATTAGTGGCCTGCCCTACGTAGACCCTAATGTTATTTTGAGACTTAACAGTGTGACTTGGTGCTTTGTCATGGAGGGACCGCTGCTGGTCCGCTCTCTCGTTGTGAAGACGCCACCAAGTCTCCATCCTCCACCAAATATCACTGGCACACAACTCCGCCAGCAAATCAAAATATCAGTGTCCAGGACTTAGGCGTGTCCCGTAGGATAAATCATGAGGTCGTTGGAAGTTGAGTTTATTGAAGCCGTGATATTTTTCATTTGGTGTGGACTTAACATTGTTTTTAAGAGCAATACTGACTACATGTGGCTTCGATGGTGGCGGGAAAGACAAAGAGACGCGGGCAGCTGGGCACACGTTTCGCATAAGCTGCTGGCGTCTCGGTATTGCCCGTCAGCGAATATCGATCTGTCCCTTCTTTCTCTAATGGAAGTTCTAATTTATTTATATTTATTTTCTATCCTGACCTGTCAGGACAGAGGTCATGCCCCACTTAAGTGCTAAGTTCACTCCCTTCTACACTGCCTCCAACTCTGCAACATTGATATGACTGAAATCTTCCTTCTTTCTGAGCCACGTCACATCTTCAATGGCCTTGCCGTTTATTTCTAACACCGCTCCGAGCGCGATTTTACTTGCGTCTGTCCATACCACTCCATGCTGGACATCGGGCACTGAACACCTTCCTTTTACTGGGTCTTCTAATTTTACTCTTTCAATTACTTCCCCAATCATGGACAGTGCATGTTCGCCTACGAAGTCTTCCCAGTGCGATCCTTCGGCCCTTCTTTTAATGTAACAACAGGCGACTCGTAACCATCCTTGTTAGAAGGTTAGAAAAATCACAGGAGCGTGATTACGCTAACCAGGTTTATTCCAATGAACACAGTTTTGGATACAGTACAGACACCAATGTTTACATCGCAACGGCAGGCACAAGAATGAGACCGGAACCAGAGAACGCGCTGAGACAATGGTTCTCTACCACTAGCTGACTCTAAACGCATTCTGTTACAGGAGTATTCATCACAGCGTTACACATTAACCTTAAACATACTAAAGTCGAACACATTCAAGGTGGAACATTTTAACATTCAACACTCCTTCTCACATTGAATGTGCTTCTCAAAGAAAGCTACACCTAGCTTCCTTCTCAGCCTAGAGAACTTCTCGGCACTCAGACCCTTAGTAAACATATCAACAAGCATATCATTCGAAGGACAATACACGAGATCAATTTCCTTAGTACAAAAGGCTACCTACAGCACTTTGGTCTAAGTCTTTGTCACATTCCTCAACTTCATCTGCAGTTGTGACAGGGTCTGCATTAACATCTACAGGAGTAGCAACAGAATTTGTTTTATCCATGCCAAACCTAGACAACAGGGCCTTAGTTAAAGGAGACTGCTCTAGCAACACTTCATTTTTAGTCTGCATCACATCTATACCCCTCCTCCAAATCTATCAGGAGCAGCTCTGTTCCTAGTTGAACGACGGAGCTCCAACTCTCCTTCTGAATCCTCATGTTTTTCTTCTTCAGGGAAGGAGCAAGGAACACACTCAATTTCTTTTGAAGGCTCCTTCTCAAATGACATAAACTGAGATTCATTAAATACCACATCTCTACTCAACAAGACCTTTTTGGCATTAAAATCATACAGCCTGTATCCTTTAGTTTCACTCTAGAAAAAGGAAGTCTATGGCTCTTGCCATCACAACAATTTTCACAAAAAACATTCTCATTTCCTAGAGAAAAATCAAAACCTCTAACAAGATCAAGAGACTTCAATTTCTTAAGATTATCAAATCCTAGATGACAAAACCTCTTGTGCCACAACAGGTTATCCGAGGAGACACTCGAGCATTTTGCAGCTACGTGATAGGAACAATCTAGTCTATTAAGTTTTCCTACCTTATGACCAGCAACTATCAACTCATTATTTTCATCTACAATCTCACATGTGCTTTTATTGAAATGGGTTTCCTTACCACATTCTGCATTCTGAGCAACAGATATCAAATTGCAAGCTAGCTCTGGCACAAACGACACTTTTTTTAACAACACAATTCTTTACGTGCATATTAGGCAGTGTTATTTTAAGACGCACATCTCCAACTCCAACACCCTTCAAAGCTCTACCATCACCAATTTCAATTCTTACAGGAGAAGATAGATCAGAGTAAGATGAAAATTGACTTTTCTTGTTGCACATGTGCTGAGTAGCACCTGAGTCAACTATCCAAGAATCACAGTCAACATTACCTATAGAAAAAGCGCTAGTAAACATAATAGTTTCACTGTAAATGAGCTTCATGCATCTACTGCTCTATTTGCTTGGAATGTTCTATTTTCTTTTCTCAGTCTTTCTTGATAGACTCTACACTGTCTGTTAATGTGGCCTTCTTTACCACACTCAAAACACTTGATGAGCTTTTTGTTTCTTTTGAAACTCACTAACAATTTTTCACTGGAATCTGAAGTACCAGGGCCGCCTCGCTGTCTTCTTTCTTCATTTAGGAGACGCTCAGTTACAACTTTCCACGCTGGTATCTTTTCATTGGCTTCAAGAGCAGTTACCAGAGTAGAAAACCTATCTGGTAAAGATGATAGTAGGATGATCGCACGCTCTTCTTCTTCCATAGCATCACCAACGATGGCCAGCTCCTCAAAGAGTTCAACAAACACTTTTAGATGATCTTGCAGTTTTTGACCATTCTCCAACTTCATGTTGAACAGCTTTTTCTTCAGCTTGAATTTGTTTGCCCAAGTCTAAATCTCGGCGAGATTCAAACTTCCTCCGAACTGCCTCATCTGCCGTCGAGGATATAGTTTCAGTGCCTTGAACTATATCCCACAGTTTATCCTTCACAAGACACATCCTCATATGTATCTTCCATGTCGGATAATTTCTCTCGTTGAGTGGCTTCATGCAAGTTTTACCACTGTTAGAGTCTGCCATGTTCTTCACACTTGCTGCACTGTGTTAAGTCAACAAACTTCTACGTTTCCTTGTAGTTACCACAGTTTGCTTCGAGACTTACTGTGTTCACTGAAGATTTATCCTTGGAGCGTGTTCTGGGCCCATAACCTTTGTTAGAATGTTAGAAAAATCACAGGAGCGTGATTACGCTAACTAGGTTTATTTCAGTGAACACAGTTTTGGATACAGTACAGACACCAATGTTTACATCACAACGGCAGGCACAAGAAAGAGACCGGTACCAGAGAACGCGCTGAGACAATGGTTCTCTACCACTAGCTGAGTCTAAACGCATTCTGTTACAAGAGTATTCATCACAGCGTTACACATTAACCTTAAACATACTAAAGTCGAACACATTCAAGGTGGAACATTTAAACATTCAACAATCCTCCTATAGCAGTGATTCCCAAAGTGGGCGAAAACGCCCCCTTGTAGGCGTTACTAAGGCACAGGGGGGCGTTGAGTACCTCTATCTCATGAAGGGGGCGTTGAATGCACATAAGGGGGCGTTGATGCTCCGCTGCGTCAGTTGTTCAAATATCATTGTTAATTTATTCTACATTTTAAAATCAACTCATCGATGCAATGCCCTCACATGTTAAAAGTAAAGATGTCACCTGAATCTATCGAAAGAACTCCCAAACGCAAGGCTCTGACGCTTGAACTGAAATCAGGGACTCTTGTAAACAGGACGTTCACGGTCATATAGTGGACTACGTTAGCGTAGGCCAGTTCACCAATTTCAGTTAGTCACCAACTATCACAGTGCGAACATTGTCGGAGTTTGTCGCTCGGTTTGAATCGGACATTGTTGTTTGTTTCGAGGCACATTGCTGCATTTCTAAGTGGATACTGTTTGTATACAAAGTTTATTGCTAATTATATGTATTAAAAATGCCGAACAAGTGTGGGGTTGTGAACTGTCGGGGTAATTACAATAAGGAGAACAGGCCCCGCGTGTTTCGCCTGCTGAAAGAGCAGTCTGAGAGATAGAAGTGGCTTGATGTTCTTCCACCTCGTGAAAACTTTGTTTTTAATTCCGACAAGTTTTTCATTCATGAGATACACTGGGGTGCTGACCCACCTTTGATCACATTTTGTGGTGGTTCTATGCGACCTGGAATCCCTCCCAGTATCTTCAATGCGCCTGCTTCATGTCTGCCATCTCCAAAATTTGCACCTCGTCCGGAGAAAGTGGAAGACTAACAACTGAGGTATTTTCTTCAGAAGGATAAGATTACTTCATTTGATGCTTTCAAACCTGAACGTAACCTGCAGAAGCAGTACAAGAACTTGGTTATTTCGAGATCGAAAGAAAGGTTTGTGTGTTTGTTCATGACCGACAACTTCAATGAGCGCAGCCTGTCTGTGATTGTCGAAAACACGCCCACTTTGTTCCCCACTAACGTTCAGTGCGTTCAAGAACGGCATTAGTGTAACACTGTTTAAGACACTTCACCCCAACAATAGTTTGAGATCGTATACTTAGTTCGACGAAACTGCACTTGGTATTGAACTATGACATCCCGTTTGACAAAACGATCCGAAATGTTGTCACTCTTCTTCAAGCTTACACATCCGCCTGTGTCGACACCGAGAAGGAGAAAAAGTTGGTATTTTTGGCACGTCAGTTGGAAGTTTTATAACAGAAGCAGTTTTCCATGAATGATTATTGTTTTGCTCTTCAATCATACCCTAAGTGTAATTATGAACAGCTCAGAGACTTTTTGGTGCTGCCATGCAAACGCAAGCTGTAGTACATCACTTCATCTATTGACATGGACCAGGTGCTGAGGGAAACATTTGACAAAGTCCAGACACTGCAGCAGACGAATGTATTTCTCTTGGTAGATGAAATACAGATTCTCCTGAATGCAGAAGAATGCACTCCTTTTCCATACCTGTGCATAAAAGGCCCGGTTGGCAGACTAATAGCTGCAGTTTGAGAGATTTTTGCTTTCATGTCTGTTTGTTTATTTGTGTGAATGTCTGTATGTTTGGTTGTTTGTTTTGGAAAAGGTTTAACTATAATCCATTTTGTAAAGTCTAAAACTCCAGCAAATCGGCTTTCTATAAAGTGGCCACTAAGCTCATACAATAATACATGTTAAGTCCGGCTAAAATTGGTATTTCAGAGCATTGCTGTTCTTTGAATGATTTAAAATTAACTGTAAAACCTTATGTCCTGAAAGGTCAGGATATATAATAATCATAAATAAATTGAAATTTGTATTAGAGGAAAAAGGGACAGAGGGATACTCGTTAGCTGGCAATACCGAGACGCTGTGACGTCAGCGGCGTGCCGCCATAGCGGTTGTCTGGTCTTATCATCAAGCTACAGTACAGTGTAGCCTATAGTCAGCATCGTTTTTTAAAAACAGTGTTAAGTTCCACACCAAACCAAAAATGTAAGATATTGTGTAAAGTGTAAAACGTGATCGTGAGTATACTTAACTCTATAAGTCCGTCGACATCAGCAATATTGTATTATCATAACTGTGAAAAGGCAGCCATAGCCTATGCAGACAGGTGGCCA
>VCRD01004389.1:20015-43924 GCA_006783055.1 Trinorchestia longiramus
AGCGGAGCCACGGGAAAGAAGTTCTGCAAGCAGCAAAGCTTCAGGGGCAAAGTAGACCTGTGCGTTGGCGCTGTCTCCTGCGCCAGAACTGGACCCACAATTTTTTGGAAGCGGTGTTGAAAAATATATTATTTTCAGAGCGGCATCAAACCTCATTTTCTTATTCTTTTTCATTGGTGAGATATACTGGGGTACTGACCCACCATTGATCAAATTGCGTGGTGGTTCTATGCGACCTGGAATCCCTCCCAGTATCTTTAATGTGATTGCTTCATGCCTGCCTTCTCCAAAACTTACACCTCGCCCGGCGAAAGTGGAAGACCAACAAGTGAGGTATTTTCTTCAGAAGGATAAGATTACTTCATTTGATGCTTTCAAGCCTGAACGTAACCTTCAGAAGCAGTACAAGAACTTGATTATTTCCAGATCGAAAGAAAAGCTTGTGGGTTTGTTCATGACCGACAAGTTCAGTGAATGCATCCTGTCTGTGATTGTCGAAAACAAGCCCACTTTGTGTTCCCCACTAACGCTCAGTGCGTTCAAGAACGGCATTAGTGTACCACTGTTTAAGACACTTCATCCCAACAATGGTTTGAGATCGTATACTCAGTTCGACAAAACTGTGCGCTTGGCAATGCACTATAACATCCCGTTTGACAAAACGATCGAAAATGTTGTCACTCTTCTTCAAGCTCACGCATCAGCCTGTGTCGACACCGAGAAGCAGAAACAGTTGGTATTTTTGACACGTCAGTTAGAACTTTTATTACAGAAGCAGGTTTCCATGAATGATTATTGTTTTGCTCTTCAATCATACCCAAAGTGTAATTATGAACAGCTCAGTGACTTTTTGATGTTACCATGCAAACGCAAGCTGCAGTACATCACTTCATTTATTGACAAGGACCAGGTGCTGAGGGAAACATTTGACAAAGTCCAGACACTGCAGCAAAAGAATGTGTTTCTCTTGGTAGATGAAGTACAGATTCACCCAACTCTTTAATTTTCTGGTGGGTTGCTGAGTGGCATGGCCGAGAACAACCGAGACTGCAAGGTTACTTCTGTGCTGTGTGTCATGATGAAGTCGCTGCACAAAGGACCTAGTCTGATGATTTCCATGACACCCGTCCACAAGCTGACGGCAGCATACCAGCTTGAGCGTGTGAAGGAGGCTGCCGCTGCTGTTGAGAGGGCATGTGGACGTGTCATTGGGTCTATCACAGACAACCACAAGGTGAACCAGCAGTATTGTAAGCTGTTTGATCGGCTGGGTGATTGCAGTGCCATAGCCAAACATCGTCTTGACAACGAGCGTGTCTGGTTTCTCCTTTTTGACACAGTACATCTGCTAAAGTGCATCCGCAACAACTGGATCAGTGAAAAGGGCCATAGGATCAGTCTTGACAATGAAACAATATCATCATTTCAGACGTCAAGGAACTATACGAGTCAGAGAAAGGCAGTATTCTGACGACTACTACACTCACTCAATTTGCTGCCAACCCCTCACGACTTCAACTACAAAATGTGCAGTATGTCTTAAAGGTTTTCAATGACAAGGTTGTGGCTTCATTAAAACTCAGAGGATGCTGTGATACTGCTAAGTTCGTCCAAATCATCCTCAACTGGTGGAATGTAGTGAATGTGTCTGCGAAGGGGCAAGACCAACGCATGAACGATCCATATCGAGCTGTTCAGGATCCCCAGTCAACCAACCTGCAAACTTTCCTGACGATTTTCCAGGAGGCTGCTTCAGGACATGGAGCAAGTCGAATCCAGTGCCTTACCCATGACACCAAGAAGGCACTGGTGCAAACTACACAGAGACTGTTTGCCGTTTGCCGCTACTTGTTCAGAAACGCAGACTTCCAGTATGTTCTGCTGCGTGAGATCCAGAGTGACCGGCTTGAGGAGGTGTTCTCAGTCTACCGTCAATCAACTGGTGCAAACTCATTTATGACCACTGCGGATGTGTTCTCTGCATGCAAGCATCGCCTCACAAGATACGCTGCCACAAACCTCCAGTCCACTGATGTCCAGCCTGAGTCAAAGGAACATACCTGCTTGAGCACTGCCATTGACCTAGAGGATGCAGCCTATATTGAGAGTTGCACCACAGATGTGACACTGACTGTAAGAGAAAAGTGTAGTGCGGCCTATGTGGCGGGATGGCTTCAGATGAAGTGTGCAAACGATGTGTCCTTCAGCGCCGAGGAACCTCTTGTGACCAGTGACGTAAATGACTTTATCGAGACAGTGTCTAGAGGTTCTCTGACGACTCCACATGTGTGCACTTTTGATCTTGTCAGATGTGGACTGTGTTTCATCAAGGAAGCCTGTAACTGTGCCTGCTGCCAGAAAAGACTATTGAAGATCTTGTCGACACTGGTCAGCTTCAGTGGAATTGACATTGACTGTCCCAAGATGTTTCGTCGTCGGGCAAATGTTCTATTGAATGGACTCCACAACCTAGAGAAAGACCAGCAGAAGAATGCAATCCGTCTTCAGACCTCTGTAAAGAAGGCCCGGTTGGCTGACTAATCGCTACATTTTGATAGGTTTTTGCTTCTATGTCTGTTTGTTTATGTGCGTGAATGTTTGTATGTTTGGTTGTTTGCATTGGAAAAAGTTTAACTATAATCAATTTGTAAAGTCTAAAACTGCAGCAACTCGGCTTTCTATAAAGTGGCCACTAAGCTCATACAATAATACATGTTAATTCCGGTTAAAATTGGTATTTCAAAGCATTACAGTGCTTTAAACCATTTAAAATTTACTGTAAAACCTTATTATCCCTTCTATTGCTTGAAAGAAGTAATTTATGTTCAATTTGTCCGATAGAAAATGTTATGTTACTAAGAATGCAATGGCCTCCTCTAGCGCAGTCAGCTATATGGCGGTTCACGTCCTGTGTATAGTAGTCCTTGGCTTACTACAAAATGGTGAGTGGTATTTCAAGATATTTTATCAAGCCATTTACTGGCGAAAGTGATGTGATGACTTGGTGAGAGAAAATCACCTTGGTTGCTCGACTGCAGAAAGTATCTGATTTAGCTATGTTTATCCCATTATATCTAGAAGGTGATGCGCTTGCATTGTACATGGAGTTGAGGGACGGACAAAATCATGTGCAAACAAAATCAAGGAGAAATTGCAGATTGCCTTTGCTGACGATTCTTTTATTTTATATGATAAACTTCTCAACATGAAGTGGGCATGGGAACCTGTAGATGCATTTGCTAATGAACTTAAACGCGTGGCGAGGTTGGCAATGAATGGGGATGTAGGGTTAGAAAGAGCACTCAAGCTGTCCTTTATCAAAGGATTCCCAGATCATATTAGTGTTGACCTGAAGCGGATACCCAACGTGCTGAAACTGGAAATTAGTGAATTAATTGCTCAAGCTAGAATTTTAACTGCCATTCAGCGAGGCGACGTAGCACCAGTGACGGTAGGGGAAGCGATGAGAGAAAGGCAGAGTAAAGCCGGCAGCATCCAGTTCAGGGGACAATGCTTTCGGTGTGGAGGATCTCACATGATCAGGAAATGTAACGAGTAAGTGGTGAGATGTTTTAAATGCAAGCTCGGTCATATTGCCAATAAGTGTCATGAGCAAACTTCGGGAAACGAGTGAGGGATGACTATTGTGTCTGTAGTTATCCTGGCGAGGTGAAGGCGTGAGGAGGAAGGTTACCAATTGTTGAAGTATTAATTAACAGAGAACCTGCAATGTCGTTGGTAGACACGGGATGCACCATGACGGTCGTCCATTCTAAGTACATAGCTCAATATGATGGTGATGCGAGTATCACTGCTTTTGATGGTTGAAAAGTGGAGTGTAAAGTGGTAAATCGAGTGAAGATAGTAGTGAAAACAGGAATGCCGGTGGTCACGAAAGCTGTGGTGTCGGACCGGCTACAGGACAGCTTGGACGTAGTACTTGGGACTGACGTCATCGATAGGCTTGGTGACGTGACGGTTAAGCGCGGGAAAGTGGAACTTGGCTTAGCAAGAGTAGAAATGGCGTACCCGGCAATAGAGCAGGCCACGAAGAAAACGAAAGTGCAAGGGCAGTTAGTCATTGATGACTCAAACTTTAACGCAGAATTTAATGGGGAGTATTGGACAATGAAGTGGCGTTGGAATAATGATCAACCCGTTACATTACGTAACAGAGTAAATTGTTATGAAGGGACGCTAACGGGTGCAAAAAAAAGAAGAGTTCGAAAAGGAAATTGACAGGGGAATTGCAGAAGGTATTCTTCTACCGTGAGGAGAAACTGTCGATACAGGTATTCTCGCGATGATGGCAGTAACACAGCCAACAAAGAACAAAGTAAGGCCAGTGTTGGATTTTTGCGAACTCAATACGAATGTTGCGTGCCATACTGGAGATAATGTGATTGATTGCTGCGACGAGACATCACGCAAATGGCGTCGTACGAGCAAAAATATGTCAATAGTAGACCTGAAAGCAGCTTATTTGCAATTAAGAGTTGATAAGGATCTGTAGCGCTACCAGTTAGTAAAATATAAAGGGCAAACGTTCTGCCTTACTCGCATAGGTTCTGGAATGAATTCTGCACCGCGCATCATGTGAAACGTTTTGAAGCACATATTAAGCATGGATGATACAATTAAAAACGCTACCAGGTCGTATATCGATGGTATCCTCATTGATGAAACCAAAGTTTCAGTTACAGAAGTAGTCAGCCACCTTAACAAATTTGGGTTGATAACGAAAGCACCGGAAGCACTGAATGGAGGGGCAGTGCTGGGGCTGCGGTTGTCAAAGGTCGGAGAGGAGCTTATGTTTCACAGAGGCAATAAAATACCGGAAGTCGCCGATGGACTCACAAAAAGGGAGTTGTTTTCAACCTGCGGGACACTGTTGGAGCACAACCCTATAACGGGATGGCTACGAGTCGCCTGTAGTTACATTAAAAGAATGGCCGAAGGATCGCATTGGGAAGACTTCGTGGGCGCATATGTAATGTCCATGATTAGGGAAGTAATTGAAAGAGTAAAAGTAGAAAACCCAGTAAGAGGAAGGTGGTCAGTGCCCAATGTCCAGCATGGAGTGGTATGGACAGACGCGAGGAAAATCGCGCTCGGAGCGGTGTTAGAAATAAATGGCAAGGCCATTGAAGATGCGACGTGGCTCAGAAAGATAGAAGATTTCAGTCATATGAATGTTTCAGAGTTTGAGGCAGTGTTAAAGGGAGTGAACTTAGCACTTAAGTGGGACATGACCTCAATAGACTTAATAATTGATTCCGCAACTGTGGCAGCGTGACTGCAATCTGTCGTTAGCGCCGAGAAGCGCGTCCACTCGTAAGGGGCCACGGAAATGCTCATTAAACGAAGGATGGGAAACTTTAGAGAAATGATGATTGAGTTTGGACTAAAAATCCAGATTTCACTAGTGCATACTGATAAGAATAAAGCGGACGTATTAACTCGCGGGGAAAAAAAGGTGTTTGTGTGGGCTCAGAGTAGGCGGCAACGATATCGACGAGCAGGAACTGGTTTGTTCTAGTGCATACACAAATATAATAGAGGTGCATAATAAACACCAAGTTGGAGTCGATAGAACCCTGTACTTAGTCAGAAAAATGGATCCAAATGTTTCTCGAGAGAACGTGAAAAGTGTTGTGAAAGCGTGTGACCGATGTCAGTCAATTGATCCTGCTCCTTTGAAGAACGAAATATGAAAATTAAGCGTGAAAAACAATTGGCGACGCTTGGCCATCGACTTTACGCATTATAAAGGACGACTCTATTTATCTATGGTTGATTGCGGGTCGGAACGCTCTGTAGCGTGGCAAGAACTGAGAACAGAAAACATGCAATGCATCGTCATCAAATTAAACAATATTTTCTTGGAAAGGGGCCCAATCGATGAGTTATTAATGGATAACAGTACAGTTTTCCGGTCTCAAATTTTAGCAGATATGCTGCGAGAGTGGAATGTTGAAGGAGTGTTTAGAGCTGCGTACCGACCTGCAGGAAATGGAATAGTGGAACGGCACCATCGAGCGGTGAAAGCAATCGCGGAAAGAGGAAGAATTTCGCCAATTGAAGGGTGGACAGCACTAGTGGACTACTTGCATTTTTTCCCGTGGTAAATATAATATATTTTCCACGGGAAAAATGCAAGTAGTCCATTCTCGTGCTGTCGCTAACACAGCGCTGACAGAGGCGATTACGATCCAGTAGTTTACTATATGAAGGGTGGACAGCACTAGTGGACTACTTGCATTTTTTCCCGTGGGAAAAAATGCAAGTAGTCCACTAGTGCTGTCCACCCTTCAATTGAGGCAGTGTATCGGAACAATAGCACGCCTGGGTCTGGACAAGATGATCTGTTTGTACCTCAACGCTCGGTGTACAAATACGAATGAAGGTATCCGTCAGTGCATCCGACACGAGTAGAAAGAGGCCACCATAAGGATTCGGCAATAAGAGCGGAAGAAAAAGTGTGGGTAAAACCGCCTAATGCAAATTGCTCTACACAGTGGGGCAGAGGCATGGTAACAGGAGTGACCTCATCAAATAATTTTGAAGTGGATGGGGTACCAAGACAAGTACTTACGTACTATTAGTAATACCCCCTTTAACCCGAGATGAAGAACCAAGGGGTGAGCGAGGTGGGGGGCTGTCACTGTTCCAAGAGAAGCAAATGAAGGTTGAACAAAGTGTGGAAAAAAATGAACCACAGCGGATGAAGAGATATAAAAAACCTCTGACCTGGATCATCGACTACGTTATAGTTTAGATGTCTGAATAATTATTCAGTTTTAGATAGATTATCGTAGTTAAGTTAGTAGCAAAATGTCGATTCCGTAGCAGTAAGAATTGCATCTAAAGGATTGTGATTTCAAATTCACGTTGAGATGTGGTATAATGTATCAGTTAGTAGTTGGCACCTCCACGGGGACGCCTTGGCTTGCGTGAACGATGCTGCTTGAGCACCCTCAGTTGTTGGTCGTATGCGACCACGTGGTGTTGTAGCAAGAATGATATCACTCATTGTACCATTCATATCTCTGTACTAGCACGTTAAGATATAAGTTAACATTTATCGCATTAATCTTACTATAAATTGGCGTAATAATTAATTTAAAATTTTAGCCTTTTTTTAGTTTCTCTGGCAATGTTAGTGACAACTCAGGGATATATTTTATTATTATTAAATAATTAGATCTGAGCGTCTGGCAACAGTGTAGTATCCTATCCTCGTTTCCGGTCCGCACTACTATACAGTGTGTCCCACAAAAATATCCCCGACTTTTTAATTGATTATATCTCCGCTTCAAATTAACATATTTTAATTTTCTTTTTTTTTCACAATGTAGTAAATTTTGTTTTCTTTTCGAATAATTATAGTTTTTGAAAATTGATTAAATAACCACTTCACACTAATCGATTAACTGAAGGGGGTAGAAAAACTATTTGTTTAAAGGAAAATTTTGAAAAAGAACACTGGTGATACTTCCACGTTTATTGAATTTTCTAACTGTGCGATACACAGTCTTCTTATCGGGCGAGTTCCTTTCCGGGATTGTTTCATTAAATGCTCTTCTAAATTGTTCGCAGTTTTTTGTAGTCTCATATTCCAATAGGATGAAAATTCTTTGCTCTTCTGTCAGCTGCAATTTAGAGCAAGCTGCAAATGATGAAATTAATAAACAAATAACCTCTCAGAGGGTTTAAATACTTGTTGGTATGTAGGATACGTTTTTGTGAAATTAATTTTAACAGTAGGTATTGATAAATGAAAAAGAACACCAGTGTTCTTTTTCACAATTTTCCGTTGAACAAATAGTTTTTCTACCCCCTTCAGTAAATCGATTAGTGCGAAGTGGTTATTCAACCAATTTTCAAAAACCATAATTATTCGAAAAGAAAACAAAATTTACTACATTATGAAAAAAAAATTAAAATATGTCAATTTAAAGCGGAGATATAATCAATCAAAAAGTCGGGGACATTTTTGTGAGAAGTCGGGGACATTTTTGTGGGACACCCTGTATATACCGGACTCGATGCTACTGGCCCTTGTTGCTCTTTTAAATCCGTTGTGTGTGTAGTGGAGGTGAGCATACTATGATTAAGTGTTTTTAGACTTGTCTTAATTCTTGTGCTTAACTTGCCAGTTGTATATATGTTCTTGGGTTGTCCAGGACTTAGGCGTGTCCCGTAGGATAAATGATGAGGTCGTTGGAAGTTGAGTTTATTGAAGCCGTGATCTGAGAACAAATCACAAATTAAGTTTACAGAACGAATTATTTGACTTAAAATTAAATACTTTAACATAGCACTGGCCTCAGAAATGGCACACATGATTATCTTTCCAATGTGCCTACACTAGAATGTAGTTCAAACATAATACTCGACATTGAGGCTGACTGAAAACACTGGCAGCTACACTGAACTAGAGTATTGGCATTAATCTCACAGTTGTAGCTCAAATAACAAGTTGCTGCTGACACAAAATATAATTTCCTTTTGGAACAATACAAGCATAAATATAATTCCTTTAGAAAGGAAAGCATATACTCGTAGATAACTGAAGGTGCAGGGATAAATGACTTGAGGTTGACCAACCTCAGTGTTAGAGAGAAATATCTTATGCAACACAGTTAGAAAATGTTTTAGAGCCTCTACACATGAGGGAATTACACTGCAAACTTATTACCCAAATATAATGACATAACTGCTGCAATTCAGCATCACAAATGAAAAAGAAAAGGCTAACTGTATTTAGCAACAAGCATTGTTTGTTATGCAAAAAATCATGCACTTAGAGCACACTGAATTAATGATGTAAAAATTGTTGGAGGAAACTTTTCTTTCCAATGTTGGGTGGTGTGAAAACCTTTTACACCTACATTAAACACATTAAAATGCTGCTGTAGACCAGAAAACATTTTCTGCATTATACACTGAAAGTTGCATCGCCTGTGAATAAGTACCAGTTAAATGAATGAATTGACTATGCATGTAGAATGCTTTTTGGTATCTTACTATATGGCCGGACTCTATTGAGGAAGAAGAAATAGACACATTTAATTTATCACAAACACACTGATGAGATAATTCCCTGGCTCACATGAAATACATATACTGATACTTGTCAGTATCACACAAATTCTACAGCTATGCTTGTACTAGAACGCTGGTGATTGAGCAGGAAGGACTACACACATTTAATTTATAGTCAAATAATTAGTTCTGTAAACTTAATTTGTGATTTTTTCTCAGATCACGGCTTGAATAAACTCAACTCCCAACGACCCCATCATTTATTCTACGGGACACGCCTAAGTCCCGGACAGTGATATTTTGATTTGGTGTGGACTTAACACTGTTTTTAAGAACAATACTGCCTACGTGTGGCTTCAACGATGGCGGGAAGACAAAGCGACGCAAGCATACGTGTCTCTTAAGATGCTGGCGTCTCAGTATTGCCAACCAGCGAATATCCCTCCGTTCCTTTTTTCTCTAATGGAAGTTCTAATTTATTTATATTTATTTTCTATCCTGACCTGTCAGGACATGGGTGTACATTATGTTTAGATTTTCCAAGTGTCTGTTTCTTCACCGTGAGTTATTACAGCAAGTCAAGTGTTAGGAATTGTTTCTATAGGACAACTGTGATAAATCAGTGACTGCTGTTATAAGTTATTCAATAGTTTTCTCAATCATTGTGTTTATTAATTCTCTCAAAGGACTTCATTTGAACAGGTCATTCCTAAAGACAGTATTAAGTCTAGTCTGCAATTTCCTCAGGTGTACTTTTTCATAAAATCATATTCTATTTAAGATATGTGTGATCAGGATATTTTTACTCATATGCATCAGAGATTAGAAATCCAATTATGTGGTTACAATGATTTTCAAACTAAAACCAGATTCTGTTGACTAGATCTTTTCACTAGGAACAGAATCTTAAGCCTACAGCATGTCCTTGTTGATACAAAATTAGGATGCAGCTTATATCATTTATCCTCAATTTTATCAGCTTAAGAATTATTATGTTTCTTTTTATATATGGAAAACTCAGTATTAATATTTTTACAGACCTAAAAGTTACTTCTCTGAAGGTCTAACATCAATTATTTTTGTAGCCATTACTTAATTCAGACTTATGAATACTGAAAGGCTAAGAATGTCTTTTTTATCTAATGTCCATTTTCCTGCTTCATGTTGCTAAACTTGGGCTCTAAAAAACCCAATGCAAATCCTCAAGACTTATGCCAGGGATACAATTTAATTTTTTCTACTTTTAACAATAACTCATAAAATCAATTTAATAAACCCCTGCCTCATTGTAAGAATGTGAAATCAAAAACTTGATTAAATGGTTAGCTGGTTGCTGATGATCTTTAACTAGTGCTGCCTTCTGCAGTTTATCCTGACATAGTCTAGGAATTGAAAATGGGACTCATGACTAGGGTATGGATCCTTGTAGTGGTACTCATCATTTCACGTTGCGTGCAGAATCGGGACTCATCTGCCACCCACTTACTGTACACGCCACTCCTGTGTACAAGCCACTCTCTGCACTTACTGTACTCACAGTACTCGTGTTAGTGTCAAGCCACGGTCGCTATAGCTCTGCACTGGCCATTCATCCCTGAAGCTGGACTGGCCTGGCCTAATCATCCTCTGGAAGCTCTGGACTGGCTCAATCATCCCAAGAATATCCCAAGCTATTTCTCGTGCCAACTCCTTTAATACCAAGCTGAGTTCTTGTCATGAGTTCTTTTATTCTCCTTGAGCATGGTCACACGGGCAGATAGATTAGGTTTTGTTAAAGTTGGTTGCTTAAAATCCCCCAAGCACAATCAAACTTTACCTTGGTTACACCCCCAGAGTGACTAATTTTTTAAAGAAATTTGCCTGTGTCCTGCTTGAGGTTAATTTGAGAACTTATGCATTTCTTAACTGTGGAAGGGTAGATCTGCATGAGTAGTATTTGGATAGGGATTTCAGTAGGAATTTCATAATTTTAAGTGGCTAATCATTTCTCTTACAGTGAGTGGGTGGCAGAATTTTTTTGTTACTTGAGCGAAAATAATTCTTGTCTTGACCCTCTATAACAAATGAATTTTTTTAATATCAAATTCATTTTTATAAAGAAACAATTAATTTATTTATTACAATGGCGCAAACAGTCCCTAACAATCAACATAACGGATTAGCAACCATGCGTTTACCCCTATTCACCACTTGTGAACCAGAAGTCTGGATTACTCAGGTAGAGATTATATTAAGATGTGCTGGTGTCGATGAGGAGTCAGCAAAATTTTCTAGCCTTGTTGCAGCATTACCTGTAAAAGTGGCAGCATCTGTCAGGGATTGTTTAAATAATCCTGATCCGAATACCCCTTATAGTTGTCTCAAAAATAGACTACGCTCTAAACTACAGGTACCTCCCATAGTTAGAGCTAAGACATTATTTGAGGGATCAGGTCTACCATTTGTATCAGACAATGTCTCTCCCTCTGAAATACTCAGAGAACTGAGAAGAGTTGACCATGGTTTTCAGATAAGTGACTTTCTGTTAACTGAGCGTTTTATGGGGCATATGCTTAGTCACGTTCGTCCATTTCTCTTAACTCAACCTCTTGGCACCTCATTAGATGAACTTGCTAGGATAGCCGACACCGTGTTCGAGCATGAAAGACTCTCGGATCATGCTAGTCACGTAGCCTCAGCTAGTTTCAATGTAGGTAATATCCCTTTTACGCAAAGTAATAATGCCCCTGCTCCAGTTAATCATGCTCAAGCACTAGGTAATAATTCTTTAGCACTACCTAATCATACCTTTGTATCTGGTAGCAATGCTCAAGCATTAGGTAATACTACGTTTGTAGCAAATAATAGTGCTCCAGTTATCGGTAACAATGTCCAGAAACTAGAAAATACTGTAAATGGACTAGGGAATAACATCAATAATACAAATAATTCTGTACCCCTCGCTGCTATCGAATCGCTGCAGACTACTATGCAGGATATGGTTAGTGTTTTCAGTAATTTATGTACTAACGTCGAAACTGAACGACGTAGATCCGAGAATCTTGTAGCTAGTACGACTCAGATGAGTTCAGAGCCAGTAAACTACTTTGCCTCATACCCCAGGCAAGTGCGCTATCAGGAGCAGTATGTAGAGAGAGACTCGTACCCCCCACCTGAGAGATATCCGCGCGTAGAGCCGTATTTTGATCATTTTGTTGAATATGACTCGTGTCCTCCACAAGAGAGATACCCTCGTTCAAATAGTAGAGGGTGGCAGGACCCTTATAGTTCTCAATCCCAAAGACGCCCTTATTCAAGTCCCTCACCTAACAGAGTCCCACAATATCAATCTTACTCTGGAACGCATTATTATCAGGGTAACTCTAGAGCGCTTCCCGCACCCTGCTCCAGTTCACGTTCCCGCGATGAATTATATTGGCATCATAAAATTTTTGGTGATAATTCTAGAACATACTCATCACGTTTCTGCCCTAGAAACCATCGTTATGTTCTGGGAAACGGGTAAAACGGCGTGTAAATGCGAGTAACACGTCGTAAAGTTCTAACATCACTCGCCTATTAATCGTGAGAGACCCACTGATGAGATTCGACTTCCTAATCGACACAGGATCTTCGGAATCAATCTTACCAGCCACTGCGAGTGAGCGAATGCGTAGTGGTAATAATAACATAAAAGCTGCTAATGGGACGCCTATAGCATGCTTTGGTTCAAAAACCATCACCTGTTCTTTAGGCTTGCGACGTAATCTGGTTTCGGACAATACTGTAACTGACTGTCTCTCTAGAATAAATGCCATCTTAGTCCTCCCATCTGATGAATAGCTTACCTTAGTTAGCATAATAGCGGCACAAAAAGAGGACCTTGAACTGTAAGAATTACTCGTAAACAAAACTAATAACTTGCAGCTATCTCTCTCAGGTGACGTGTGTTGTGACACGTCAAATCCTAGACGTATCTATTTACGTACTACCCTTCGTAGGACAGCAATTGCTAAATATCATGCTTTATATCACCCAGGCATAGATCGAACACTACGTTTGATCGCTGAATGATATGTCTGGCCATCAATGCGCAAGGACGTCAAGTGATCGATCGATACTGAGTCGTGCTTGCCGAATTTTTCAATAATTTGAATGGACTTTCATACGGTGAAATGTCTGGATAAGAATACGTTCTTTTAAAGCCTACGTTTGAGATTGTCTATTATGTTATAGTACTAAGATTAGGAAAGTGCCTAATCACTCAAGTGTCCAAATTCCAATACGACTAATCACCGCCGAGAATGACATGGACCATATGACCTTCAAATGGGACTTCGATGGGCTATATTTTGCAGGGCAATATTAACTGAGTAGAAATTTTCTTTAAACCTAATCAAAATAGTTTAGCCCTAAGTTGACAGAGTAATAAGTATCTCACTCTCATTGTATGCTTGATGTTGGTTTAACCCATTCTAAGCGGCGAGGGGCTTATCAAAATCTACCAATTTATTAATGAACTATATATGTTTACCACTGCTAAATACCATCTTCAATATTTCAAACTATATATAGTACAACCGCTGAATCAAATTTATTTGTTAGAGACTATACATATTTAGTCACCACCGTTCAGCAACATGTGGAAGACGTGTATATCTGCGGGAATTATATTATGCTTTTTATTTTTACGTAGGTATATGAATGATTATACGGAATATTTTATTGGAAACAACTTATAATATTTAAAGTTTGTTTCAAAAATGAAGTTTATTAAATACATATATATGACCCTCTTAAAAAGGATCAAAATATCATAACCTCCAAAAATTGCAACCAAAATTATTAAAAAAATATATGTCCAGGGTAGCCCATAAGTAAGGTTTCTTTTTAAAATTATTATAGCCATAAAACTGAAAATAGTAAAGAGATCTGGTTAATTCAGAATGGAAGAAGAAATTTCAAAGTTTAATATAAATTCATAAATGAAACAAAATACGTTCAACTATGGAATACAATATCTTTTAAATGACCTCCATTATTAGTTAAACAGTAGCGTGCCCTTTCAACGGTGCTGTTTATTACTTTCCTTAATGTCTATGCTGAAATGTTGTTGATCTCTTGAATGATGTTTAGTTTCAATTGCTGTAAAGTTTTAGGCATTGTAATGTAAATATTTTCCTTTAAGTATCTCCAGAAAAAGAAATCACTAGCACTAAGATCTGGAGATTGAGGCTGCCACGGCATATCACCAAAACGAGAACTTATTCTGTTGGGAAAAATTGCTTGTAACATTTGTATTGTTTCTTTCACTGTGTGTACTGTAGCTCCATCTTATTGGAAAAATGTAATCTCTGTGTTATTATCTCCAATTTCAGGTATCAAATATTCATGAATCATCTGTCTATACAGGTTTCCATTAACACAAATTACATCACCATTAGTATCTTCAAAAAAATAAGGTCCAATAATCCTCGAAGACGTGATGCCACACCATACTGTTACTTTAGCTCAGTATTTCCCAAACTTTTTTGGGCTAATGCCCCATTGGGCAATAGATTTTTCAACAACGCCCCCTTTATGTTAAATTTAACCTACTCATATTCCATTACCTGCAACACAGTGTTTTAAAGTTAAATAATAATAAATAATTAGAACTTACCTTTTATCCTTTTAATGAGATGGATGAGCTTGGTGTTTTTTGACCAATTCGTCTATTCTTGGCTCAATGCTACTGAGAAGTAGTCTTAAATCTCCCCTTCGTACTATCTGGAGTCGATTTCTTTGTTTACTGAGAAGCTGCCTAACTGCATTAAATTCACGTTCAGCCATGTGTGAAGAAGAAAAAGCGAGGAAATAAAGTTTTATCACCTCCCACAACTTCGGATGCTTTCCAGGAATTTCTCTTTGTAACCAGAATTCATGGTATGATTTTTTAAAAAGAGGTTTTAATTCGAAGTCGTTTTTTACAGCCAACAGCTTTTCCTGCATTGCAGAATTGTTGTCACTTTTCCAAGCGTCTGTAAATGGATTTAGCAGCCAGTCTGGTACTTCCATATTGATCAAATCTTGGTATCTGCGATTCATGTCTTCATGCAAAGAATTCAAATGATTACAATAAATCAGGATGTCATCATCCTGTACTGATGTGCCAAACTCTTGATTTTCTAGCTCGCTAAGATTTGGAAATTGAGAAAAATTTCGGTGGCCGACATTATTTCTAAAAAGACTAAGCTTGTCAATGAAACTGCAAATCTTCGATTTTGCTTGGATAAGATTTACATCACTACCCTGTAGTTGCAAAATTTAAATCGTTAAATGTGTCAAATGAGTCTGTCAAGTAGGCGATGTTACTTTTGCAAACTATGAGATCATCACTTAAGGCGCAGAATTTATTCTCTTGTAGAAACTCCACTACGGTGTTGAAAAGAGAAAAAATCGTTTCAAACAATTTACTTTGGAAAGCCACCTTACTTCGGTGTGTAACAGAAGACGATCAAATTTTTCTCCATTTTCATGACAGAGTTGCTTGAATATTCGGGAGTTGAGTGGTTGACATTTTATTTTATTTACTGCTTTGATGACAGCGTCAAGAGATTTACAAAGACGATCGCTGCTTAAGTTCTTTGCACCCAAATGCTGTCGGTGAATTACACAATGAATCGCAAATACACCAGGTACTGCTTTCTTCAAATAAGAAGGAAACCCTTTGTATTTCCCCGTTAATGCTGGAGCTCCGTCTGTTTCACAGGCAATGATATTTTCCATAGGGATGCCTCTTTCTTTAAAGAACAGCTCAACTGCTGCAAAAATAGACTCACCACGAATATCTTTTTCCAATTCTTTTGCAAACAGCAATTCTTGCACTACTTCACTGTCTTTAATGAACCGAACATATCCCAAAAGTAGTGCTTCATTGTCTGCTAGTGTGAAACTGTAGCCAAATTGCTGGCTACAGTTCAGTATGTCGCATAAAATGTCTTCAACATCTTCAGACATTTCATCAACTCTTCATTGAACTGAATTATCACTAACAGGAATAGATTTGGTAACTGCCCGTGGTGAAGCATGATGCACCATTGTTTGCAGGACTTCTTCTATAACAGGCAAAAGGAGCTGCTTGCCAATTGTATGCCGTTTTCCAGATCGAGCAATCATTTTTGAAATATTGCTTGAACAAACAAGTCCGTCGTCGTTTTTCTGTGATTGCTTGGTCATGAGAGAGAAAAAAGAACATCTGTTGCGAAATTTGTCACGTAAAGTCTGGAAATAAGGCAAACTTTGGTTCATTTTATCAGGATGAATCTTCTTTAAGTGATCAGAGTCTGGATAATTTCATAGCCTTATTAGAAAACACTCTCTCACAGAGAAAACACATTGGTAATTTCTCATTATTAGGAACACTAATGAAACCGAACTTCAAATATTCAACTCTATATTGTCTGCACTTTCTTTTTGATTCATTATGAGCCGTGATTAAGGGTGATTAAACGCTCCGAAAACAAATAAACATTAAAAGTGAACATAAAATCCACCAAAACCAACGAACATGCCTACGTTTTGTTTATGAAAGAATGTTCTTGGTTGTGAAATCTTGAAAAATAAAAATAATACTACAATAATGTCTAATGAAAACAATTAAATAATATGACTGCAACAAATTCACACTAGTGCACTAAAAAAATCGGAACTGTATAAAATTTCTTCATTCAAACCGGTCAACGAGAACATATTGTACTTTGTTTGTTCCCTGCCTCAGACGCTGCCATAATTTGTTTCAGTCAAGGACTACTATAAACAGAACGTGCACGACCATATAGTGGACTACGCTAGCGGAGGCCATTGCATTCTTAGTAACATAACATTTTCTATCGGACAAATTGATCAAAAATTACTTCTTTCAAGCAATAGAAGGGATAATAAGGTTTTACAGTGAATTTTGAATCCTTTAAAGCACTGTAATGCTCTGAAATACCAATTTTAGCCGGACTTAACATGTATTATTGTATGAGCTTAGTGACCACTTTATAGATAGCCGAGTTGCTGCAGTTTTAGACTTTACAAAATGGATTATAGTTGAACCTTTTCCAATACAAACAACCAAACATACAAACATTCACGCAAATAAACAAACAGACATAGAAGCAAAAACCTTCTAAACTGCAGCGATTAGTCAGCCAACCGGGCCTTCTTTACAGAGGTCTGAAGAAGGACTGCATTCTTCTGCATTCAGGCGAATCTGTACTTCATCTACCAAGAGAAACACATTCTTTTGCTGCAGTGTCTAGACTTTGTCAAATGTTTCCCACAGAACCTGGTCCTTGTCAATAGATGATGCGATGTACTGCAGCTTGCGTTTGCATGGCAGCACCAAAAAGTTTCTGAGCTGTTCATAATTACACTTTGGGTATGATTGAAGAGCAAACCAATAATCATTCATGGAAAACTGCTTCTGTGATGGAAGTTCCAACTGACATGTCAAAAATAGCAACTTTTTTCCCTCTCGGTGTCGACACAGGCTGATATGCGAGTTTAACACTTTCACTACGGTTGATATTTTAGCGGTCTTTTCCGAGCGACGGTTGCACTTGTTCGCCATTGCATCAGTTTGGCGCGAGCCACATTCACGGAAGCAAGTGAGTAGCTCTGTTTAACTCTAAGCACCATGTAGATATGATAAAATGCGTGGGACAAATATGGTACACGCCGTCACCCACAGAACACTTTATTGTTGATATACGTATTGGGCCAAATGTGTACCACGCCTGCGTGGTGCATAATTTGCCCAATACGTGTGTGTTGCTATGAGCGATGACTGTGTGGCGAAATGGTACAAGTTTGTACACGTATCTCTGACAATACGAGCTTTTATTTTCCAAGTATAATCAGTGTTTGATAATAGCAGTGTGTTATGAAGCAAAATTACACTATATATCTGACTGGATTGTACTGTCAAATAATTATAAATTCATTTATTTTCAGCCATGGACGCTGCAACTTACTATGGAAATAAAGGCCTTACATTACTTGAAAATGATTCTTCCGACAGTGAGTACTTACCCGATGAATCCAGTTCACATACAGATGATTCATCGGAAGAAGAAACTGAAAACATCGCGGTCGACGAAAGTTTTCAAAATGAAACGAACCATGAAGAAGCGGTAAATAATTGGAAAGCCGTATCTGCATCCCCACGATTATTTCCATTCACTGGTAAAGAAGAAATGTGCGTAGAGCCAATAATAGAGTTTGAAGACAGAAAAGTCTTGCCTATTGACATCTACAAATTATTCCTATCCGATGATGTAGTAAACTTTATTGTTTCTGAAACAAACATCTATGCTTCACAGTGCATTGCTAGTGCTAGGGTATCTCGCAGATCGTCTCTAAAGTCTTGGAAGAACACAAACATCGAGGAAATGAGAAAGTTTATTGGAATCTTGATTTACATGGGACTTGTGCCTAAGCCAGAAATATTACTGTATTGGTCCAAGAGCATTTTATACGCCGACCGATTTGTGCCAAAAGTGATGTCTCACGAGCGATTTCAGCTACTTCTACGTCATGTTCATTTAAATAATAACATCGGGGCTCTTGCCCAACAAGATAAGCTGCATAAAATCAGGCCATTTGTTGATATGATGCGCCAAAAGTTTCAGGGAGTGTACAAACCAGGGCCAGATTTAGTGATAGACGAAAGCATGGTTGCTTTCAGAGGACGAGTCGCAATAAGACAATACTTGCCTGGTAAGTCACACAAGTACGGGTTGAAACTTTATAAGGTGTGTACTCCTGATGCTTATACTTAGAATTTCTAAATTCACTGTAGAAAGACGAACGAAGTTGATGGCTTGAGTGCAACAGAGTCGCTGACTTTCAGTCTTACTGAAAACGTATTGAACACTGGATCAACTATCTTCTCTGACAACTATTACAGCTCAGTAGCGCTTGCAGAATACCTGATCAACAAGCAGACGTATCTTTGTAGAACGATACGTCGAAACAGGAAATACCTTAGTACGGAAGTGGTTGGAGCCAAGTTGAAAAAAAAATGAAATGAAATGCCTAGAGAACAGCAGTGGTATTAAACTTTATAATTGGAAAGACAAGAGGAATGTATTTATTTCAACAGTGCCAGAACATGATGGATCGCTTGTTTCATCTGGGAAACTCACAAGAAATTGCGAGGAAAAACTGAAACCAGAATGTGTTCTCTCCTATAATAAAGACAAGAAAGGAGTAGACGTGTCAGATCAAATGACATCATACTACACGGCAATGCGAAAAAGTTTGAAATGGTACAGAAAAGTGGCAATTGAGGTAATAACAGGCATATCTGTTGTCAATGCTCATGTACTGTACAATAAATATTTCACTAACACAATAATGCCGAGCAGAAATTTTCGCGATTCCTTGTACTCTCTCTTACTGGTGCTACCGAGAATATCGCCCGGCCAGGAATCGTTCCATCCATTATTCAAGGAAAAACTCACAAGCATGAGCTATATGAAGGAGAAAAAGAAAACAAAACAAGAAAAAAGATGCCGCGGATGTTACGAGAAGCTTTCACTGAGTGAAAATTACAAAATCGCGAGAAATAAGACTCGAAGGGTTAGTACATTCGGCGATCAATGTGAGGGAAAGCCCCATCTCTGCCTAGCTTGCTTTGCTGCAAAGCATGAATCAGCCTAGATAGCTGATCAGCATGTTGTGAAACCTATAGACGGAAAAGTTCAGTACTTCATTTTTAGAAGGAAATGTGTATTTTTAGTTTTTCCTGCGACAGAAAGAAATTTCTTTTGTTACAAATTTCGTTGTTTTCATTGTGGCTTTTGATTCATATGCAAGCTTTTATTTAATAAAGGATCAAAATAATACTTTGTTTTGCTGTAGTTAAACCTTTCCCACATAGATTCGTGAAGTTATTTGCTCGGGTTTACTAAAATTGAAAATATACCGGTGATTTTTAAAAATGAAGGAAAAATGAGCAGTTGTACACATATGTACCAACACGTCTATCAGCAATGCACCTCGTGGTACATATATGTACCAACACGTAGTGAACGTGTTAAAGAAGAGTGACAACATTTTCGATCGTTTTGTCACACGGGATGTTATAGTGCATTGCCAAGCGCACAGTTTTGTCGAACTGAGTATACGATCTCAAACCATTGTTAGGATGAAGTGTCTTAAACAGTGGTACACTAATGCCGTTCTTGAACGCACTGAGCGTTAGTGGGGAACACAAAGTGGGCTTGTTTTCGACAACCACGGACAGGCTGCACTCACTGAAGTTGTCAGTCATGAACAAACACAAGCCTTTCTTTCGATCTTGAAATAACAAAGTTCTTGTACTGCTTCTGCAGGTTACGTTCAGATTTGAAAGCATCAAATTAAGTAATCTTATCCTTCTGAAGAAAATACCTCAGTTGTTGGTCTTCCGCTTTCGCCAGGCGAGGTGTAAGTTTGGGAGATGGCAGACATGAAGCAGGCACATTGAAGATACTGAGAGGAATTCCAGGTCGCATAGAACCACCACGCAATTTCATCAGAGGTGGGTCAGCACCCCAGTGTATCTCACAAATGAAAAACTTGTCTGGATTAACAACAAAGTTTTCACGAGGTGGAAGAACATCAAGCCACTTCTGTCTTTCAGACTGCTCTTTCGGTAGGCGAAACACGCGGGGCCTGTTCTCCTTATTGTAATTGCCCCGACAGTTCAGAATACTACTTTGTAAACAAACAGTATCCACTTAGAAATGCAGCACTGTGCCTCGAAACAAACAACAATGTCCGATTCAAACCGAGTGACAGACTACGACAGCACTGTGACAGTTGGTGAGTAACTGAAATCGGTGAACTGGCCTCCGCTAATGTAGTCCACTATATGACCGTGCACATCCTGTTTACAGTAGTTCTTGATTTCAGTTCAAGCGTCAGAGCCTTGCATTTGGGGGTTCTTTCACTAGATTTAGGGGACATCTTTACACTAACATGTGATCGGCATTGCATCGGTGAGTTAATTTTGAACTGTAGAATAAATTCACAATAATATTTGAACAACTGACGTAGCGGTGAACCGCTTATGTGCATTTAACGCCCCCTTCATGAGGCAGAAGTACTCAACGCCCCCTTGTGCCCTGGTAACGCCCACAAGAAGGTGTTTCCGCCCACATTGGGAATCACTGCTTTAGCTAATTGAAGTGGACGTTCATGGATTTCTTTTGGATTTTTTGAAGCCCAGAATCTGCAATTTTGCTTATTAACAAAACCATTGAGGTGAAAATGTGCCTCATCAGTCATTATAAAATTCTTTACAAAGTTTTCATTTTCTTCAAGCTGCAGAAATCTGTTCGCAAAATCTAATCGCTTTTGGTAATACGTAGGATGGAGTTCTTGAGTTAATTGAATTTTATATGGACGATACTTTAGATCTTTTACTAAAATACGTTGCAGTAAGGTGCGTGACATTCTCAGTTGAATTGAACGTCTCCTAGTTGACAGTTTGGCGTCTCCTAGTTGACAGCCACCGTAGTCGAGTGGTCTGCGGCCCGTGTTCGGTATTGGGTCTCTGCTTGTGCAGAAAGACTTCTGTGGGTTCGAAACCCGGCCATGAATACAAGCTGTTTCTCGTTTCACGCCGTGAGCTCGCACTTATCGGTAAGCCCTCAACTCCCCGCCCATGGACACATCCCAGGATCGTCGCATGGAGCTCACCATCATCCTTACTCTAAGAATTTTAACCTTAAGAATTTGAAAAACCAATGTACTAAATGTCTATGTACTGTGTACTTGATTGGAAATAAACATTGTTTGTTTGTTTGTTTGTTTGTTTGTTTGTTTGTTTGGGCTGATCAGCAATACTCGTTGCAACAAGCTGAATTGGAGCACCAGTTCGTATGGTCCGTGGCCTGTCACAATGTTGTTTGTCTGCTGTTGTCCCAGTTTCTCGAAATTTCAATACCAGTTTTTTATGCAGTTCTCCGAAGGACTTCTTTCAATACCATCAATATTCCTGCAATTCCCCTGAATTGCAGTAACCGAACAATTACATCGGAAAGAAAGTTCCACTATTTTTGCTCGTTGTTCCATTGCGTAGCGATTCATTCTGAGGGGTGGATTTTATTAATTTTGTGGGCAATATGTTGTGAGTGTCGGTAGACTTGATACGCTGGTAGAAAACTTTGAAGTCTTCTCATTCATTCTGAATTAACCAAATCTCTTTACCATTTGTAGTTTTATCGCTATAATAGTGTTAAAAAGGTACCTTACTTATGGGCCACCCTGTATAACATATTTTCAATATATGTAGTTAAATAGCATATCCTCGAAAAAACTAATACTGAGAAAAAATATACTTATTGACATTCATCAGCATTATATTTCATTTCCAACAGGGAGATATTCCAGAGTGTGAAATGCTTCAAAGCATGGTGTGATGCATAATGGGATCTTGCAGATGTCCCAGCTATATGTTTTTTTAACTTTCTTTCGCAGAGAACAGTGGCGGCACCTTTGTGAAGTTAGCTTCATTGGTGCTATTTCTCACCAATGAACTCCACTAGTTTTAATAAAGGGATTCTTTTTATTATACTGCTGCTGTGACCTAGACTTGAGGTTGAATAAAGGCTGTCAGGTTTTAGACTCAGCTCTTTATTCCTGCAGGCCAGAATGAGTAAATAAGGGAGTTCTTCGTTCATCAACATGCATGGGATCTTGCCAAAAGGAGGGTCCTCAGGGTTGAAGTGAAGACTCAGGTTGATCACTGGGAAGTAGTTCCAGCCCCCAGTATTTTGTGGTGATGGTGAATGGTGTTAAGTGTTAATGTGATTGATTCAACTCAGCCTCCTATATGTAGAGGTATGAATCTTTGTTTGTTTCAGTCTTTAATTATCAATGAGTATGTGCCGGGCCGTAGTAAGACAGTATAGTATGTTAGTTGGTGCTGATGACTTTGTTGATTCTAAAGTGTATCACTAAGAGTAGGTGAAGAAAGGAATGACGGCTGCACAGAGGAATAAAAAGATGAGTACTATTACCAGAAGAAGCTGAAAGAGGCTTTGCCTTACTATCCCCTGACAACTCCAATCATTAAAGATGTCTTGCACTAGGAGCTTGCAATATTCACAATGTTCAGATGTTAACACTTTTAATACTGGGAGAATTGGTCTCTTTATGATTGCTGAAGGCAATAAACCTCAAAAAGGGGCTAACTGTTTTGAATGAAGATATGTAAAAAGTTTGTATATAAAAACAGGAATAACTTTGAATAAAGAAGTACCAGAGAAGTATTTCTAGTTAATCAATATTATGGAACAAGTCTGGTTAAGTGCAGGTTAATAGAATTAGCTGATCAGGCAATAGATACAAATTTATTTATTTTAGACCTTGAAGGAAATAGCTTTTAGGTCTGTAAAAGTATTAATAAAAAGTCATTTTCCACAAATAAAAAGAAGCATATAATTCTTGAACATACAAAATTGAGAATAAAAATTATATAAGCTGCCTCCTATTCTGTATCAACAAGGACATGCTGCAGAATTGAGATTCTATACTGACTTTAGAAATAACCTATTCAAATGAGGTCCTCTAAGAATGGTAATGAACACAGTTGTCCCATAGGAACAATTCCTACTACTTGACTTGCTTTAATACTTCACCGGTGAAGAAGTAACCATTAGTGGAAAATCTAAACATACACCAAAAGAACTCGGATACTACTGGCAAGGTTAGGCATAAAAATTACAAGTTTAAAATACTTAGAATAACATGCTTACCCGCTCAATAAGCACATACACACACACACACACACACACACACACACATGAATTTTGAAGGCAACAAAAGCCATTGACACCGGGTCCGGTATTTATATAGTCCGT